>JAFVLL020036595.1:116653-146183 GCA_021397915.2 Tor tambroides | reverse complement strand
CAGATTTGTTATACACTTGGGTGGCTCTTAGGACTGCCTTTAATCCAGTCAGTCTCAAAAGACAAGGGCATTTTAATCAAATGTTTATTGTCAAATGCACTTTTCTCTTTTATACCAAGGATACAGGTTCTGGTTTAGATACAGATGAGGTGGTTAATGTTGAGAGCCAATCAATGTATAAACAGGTAAATAAGCAGTTTCATCTCTGCACTGGTTTATAATGTAAAGAAAATGTAACTGCTGTTGCTTTTGCTTTTTATTTTATTCTTTTTATAATATTTTATAATACAAAAATTATAGTATTATTATAATATTTATTTTAAAATTATTATTATTTTTTTGTAGATGTATTTCTTGTGATATTCCTGCGTTGTTTGTTTATTAAACAGGCTTAAGACTTTAACACTCGATTAGGTTTATATATACAGACATTTACCCTAAACTTTACTTCAAATCTTTTTATTTGTATTTTATGTGACAATACAGATTGAAATAATGATAAGGTGAATGATTTACCCTAAACTTTGAGCTTCATTGAAAACATGTTGTAACAGACTGGTGAAGTTGCTGCTGTTCATCTAGGAATCTTGTGCAAGTCTAGCTTGGTGTGGAAGCATACCTTTGGGCTTTTTCAGCAGTACTTTTTGGTTTTTATTGGCCTAGCCTAAATAGCAATAACCAAAGATAAAAGTCAAGTAGCTACATGTACATCAGAATGCTGTCTGGAATATGACTCAAATTGTTGTGTAAGATCATCTAGCAGAGGTTGAATAAAGTAGTTCAATAACAAAGCAAATTGTGAGGCTACAATTTAAGTACTTGTCTGAAACGTGCAGCAAATGGTGCTGTTGTGTCTGGCAAACAGGAAAGGTTAACTAAAGATTTTTTAATGGTATTTTTGTTAGTATCATTTTGTATTCTGTCATCATTTGCACTCTTTGTCTTTTTTCATCAATGCAGCTTATAGGCCAGATAAACACTTTTAAATTCATTTCTGAATCATAGGGTTATATGCATTCTACTCATTGTTACAGGCCACTAGCAATGAGTTCCTGGAAAAAAAGCCTGACACAGTGGCTGAGACACCTGGAGAAGAGGAAAATCCAAAAGTAAGTACCTGTCTTACCATTTGGAGTAAATACTGATGGCCTTACCATTGCATGTTTCCAGAGAACCAAAACAGGTGATCTGGGC
The DNA here is from genome assembly GCA_021397915.2 of Tor tambroides. NCBI lineage: Eukaryota > Metazoa > Chordata > Actinopteri > Cypriniformes > Cyprinidae > Tor > Tor tambroides. The sequence continues at coordinate 144,989 of JAFVLL020036595.1, read as the reverse complement.
TTCATCCCAGTTGAATAGCTTTAAACCATATGACATTTTCACAGCAAAAAGGACAAAAGAAGAAACCCAGAAATCCATTTATGCCCCAGGTTGCAGCAAAGGTAAACTTTATTTTTTTCATGTTTACTTTTTTAATATGCTCACAGTTGTTAGTTAATGAAACCATGTGTTGTTATTTCAGAACAAAACAACGCAGAAGAAGAATGGAAACCAAACTGGAGACAGTGGCAGTGACCTTGCAGAGGTGTTGTAATGTCCTAGCAGTTCTTTTAATCAAAATAATTCATCTGACACTGAAAACAAGAGTAAACCAGGCAAAGAATGAGAACTGAGAGATGTGGTATCCTAAATATAAAAACCTCACTGAGGCCTTCATAAACTGTTTTACGCTACAGGTCAGGTGACAATAAATGAGCTGTGCATTGGATTGCCTAACAAACAGTTGCACAAGAAAGGGGAATTCTATATGCCTGCAAACATTAATAAGAGAAGTTGTCTCTCGAAAGGAAGCATTCTGTGCTTCTCTCTTTTTATTATTTTGCATCTTTATTAAAAAACAAACACAATTACTATATATTTTTACTAATCAAGCGCAAAAAAAAAAAAAATAAATAAAAATCAGCTTGCAACACTAAATAGTGATTTTTGCAACCTGTTACAAAAAACAAAATCACACAAACACACTACCTTCCTACTTGACTCACAACTTCTGCAATTTTTTCTGCTGGTTTCTGTACTGGAATTTTCCCTTCAAGTTCCCTTTTACACATTATTGTCCAATCTACTTTCTGTTGTTTTGTTTTTTTCCCCCTAAGACTAAAGGCCCCAAGAAGTCCCTCATGGAATGGCTTGATGAGTTCCGTTTAAGTGAAACTCAGAGAGAGGATGAGGAGGTTGGTTCTAAGCGCTTGCATAAGGCAGCACCTTTCCTCGAGCCTTGTGATCTCATATAAAAGTACAATTATTGCGAAATATGTATTGACGAGATTCACACAATCATAATCATTATGTCTTACATGAACGTTTAGTTAATGGTTGGGGGAATATCTGATATGTAACATTATATTTGATCCATGCATTACAGTAGGTCTTAATACACAGATCTGTCTCAATGTTAATCATACATAAAAAGAAAATACGGAATCACTCGCTGCTCTTGATTAAACTACCGTTTATTTGCATCTTTGTTCTTATTTTTAATAACAAAGATAAAACAAAAAAAAGGCTATATTGTGATTAATAATAGGCTATAGTATTTATTATTGAGAAAAGAATTGGAGGAAAATATGCAACGTTGCTTGGTGATTTTGCTTTGTAATCTTTAAACCTATTTTACATTTATCAGACGCTTTTATCCAAAGCGACGAATTCAGGCTATACACTTTTTTTATTATTATTTATCAGTATGTGTGTTCTTTGGGAATTGAACCCACGACCTTTTGTGCTGCTAATGCAATCCTCTACCACTGAACCACAGCAACACTATTCTTCTCAAAATCAGATCTGCTGCCTGAATCTATTGCCTTCAAACGGCTTTTTAATGGAGAATGTGAAAACTCATTTTTGAAAATTTGCGCATTCCGACTCATTTTTCCAGCATGGGTCACATTTATTTTTTATAATTATTACTTTTAGTTAGGCTTTCAATAACTGTGTTTCATTTTAGTTTTTGATTTATTTTGACATTTCTTTCTTTCTTTCTTTCTTTCTTTCTTTGCCTGCATGCCTTTATTTTCGTTAAATACAGTTCTTAATACAACATATTTTACTGTTTAAACATGAATACAATATTTCGTTTAACAAGCATTTTACAAGTATTGCATATTGTCCCACATAAAACTTTAAAAGCCAGTTAAATATGTATATAATAAAATAAAATTTATTTTGATAAGTATTACTTTACTATATATAAAGTGCAGCCATTGATTAAAAAAACTAGCTAATTGTCGCGCTAATTAAGCGTGTTTTTTTCTTTTTGGAAAATCGGTCTTTTCACGACGATTAAATGTTTAATTTTACTTCTAAAATGCTTGTTAAACCAGTTTAAATGAAATATTGTATACATGTTTTAAACGTTAAAATATGTTGTATTAAGAACTGTATTTAACTAAAATAAAGGCATTTAGGCAAAGAAAGAAAGAAAGAAAAGAAAACTATCAAAGAAATAAAAAACGAAAATGAAACTAACAGCAGTTATTGAAAACCTAACTGAAGTAAAGTAATAATTATCAAAAATAAATAATCGCTTTCGATTATATACATATTTAGCTGGTTTTATGTGGGACAATAGGCTATATATATATTGCCATATCGAAATCCAAAATTTGAGCTTTTATACTGTAGCTACCAATCACTTCTAGACCTCAAAATGTGTTTTAAATGTCAGAATCAGTAAGAGCTTTATTGTCAAGTGTGTTTACACACACAAAAACACAAGAAATTCAGTGGAGAATGTCCAGAGTGCAGACAGGCATATAATTTAAGGTAATAGAATGAAATATAATGCTAATAATAAACAGAATAGACAATAAATTAAAAAAATAATAGCTATATGCTAATAAAAATATAGATAAAATAGAATTATGAATGTTGCAAATTTTTTAGGAGGTTATGTACAAAATATAGAGAAAATAGAAAGAATTATGAATGTGCTATTTTACAGATGAAAAGTTTTGAGAAGTTATGTACAGATGGACAGTCCTGAGATGTTAGGCTATGTATTGTTCAGGTGGAATATAGCCTGAGGGAAAAAGCTGTTCTTATACCGTTCAGTGGTGATTTCTGTGTCAGAATGCAAGAACAGAAACAATGTTTTTGTATTGAAGGCCAAAATAGATCTCAATTAGGCTAATTCATGAGCATGCATGCTCTTGTTTTCTTCTTTGTAAGATGGCAGAAGTGCCGCAACCGGAAACTGTAACGCGTGAGCTCGCAAAAAAGTTTCTCGTGCGCACGCGAAAGTTTCTCGTGAGCACGCGATAATTTCTCACGCGCACGCGAAAGTTTCTCGTGAGCACGCCATAGTTTCTCGTGAGCACGCGATAGTTTCTCGTGCACACGCGATAGTTTCTCGTGCGCACGCGAAAGTCTTCATTTTTTTATTTTTTGCCAATGTCCCTTTAGGGGCTCCGTAAAAGAGAAAAATCTTATACAACCATTCAAAAGATTAGGGTTGGTATAATTGTTTTAAAAAATGTTTTTGAAAGATGTCTCTTACACTCACCAAGGCTGCATTTATTCAGTCAAAAAAAAAAAAAAAAACAGTAATATTGCGAAATATTAGTACAATTTAAAACAACTGTTTTCTATTTAAATACATATTTTAATTTGTAATTTATTCCTGTGATCAAAGCTGAATTTTCAGTATCATTACTCCAGTCTTCAATGTCACATGATCCTTCAGAAATCATTCTAATATGATGATTTTCTGCTCAAGATTTTATTATTATTATTATCATTATTTTGGTTGCACTTTATTTTACAGTATATGTACTTACAGTGTACCTACCTAAGAAAGTTCTGGTAATATAAGGTAACTAAATGGGTAGGGTTAGGTTCAGGGTTAGTACCTAGTTATTACTATAATAAATACATAGCATGTACATGAGGAACAGGACTGTAAAATAAAGTGCTACCATTATTTTTATGTTGAAAACAGTTGTGCTGCTAAATATTTTTGTATAATTATTTGATGAATAGAAAGTCCAAAAGAACAGCATTTATTTGAAATATAAATATTTTGTAACTATTTCTAAATCTTAACTGACTTTTGAATAATTTAATGTAATGTTACTGAATGTAAGTATTCATTTCTTTCAATAAATAAATAAATGTTTTTACTGACTTTTGAACAGTAGTGCACATTGCCCTTGTCAAGCTTAATATTTCAACTCACAGATTATAAAAAACACAGAGAATATTTTTTTAAAATAATTTTAACAATACTGACCATAAAAAACATTGTGAAGTAGGCTGATTTTTGATACGTCATTCTTGAATTTATACCACTGTGAAATTGAATATAGTGCATGAGTTGTATTCACTACTTTTATGATAAACTTGCTTTTATTACTCTACTTGAAGCCTTTATTATATAATGCATTATAAAAGTATTTTAATGCATTAATTATGCCTTGTAATGCACCTTATAATACACTGTATGCTCTTATGAATAATTGTAACCACAATTATAATACTTATCTATTCATTGTTACACTTTTAGAAAGTATAATGCATGAAAACATGACAAACAACCAATATGCATTTTGACTTGGGTTACTATTAATTATGAAAAGATATAATGTATTAAAACATACATTATAAATACTTTTTATAGTGCATCATAAATAAAGGCTTCAGGTAAGTTCCTTTAGTGATAGGTAGAAAGAAAGTGATGGAATGACATGAGGGTGAGGAAATAATGAAATGACTTTCGCTTTAACCGTTTTGCACCTGAGATGTTAAACCAGTCAACATGTGAGCTGGAATCGATGTCACATCCTCCACCGGTGACCCAGGCCCAGGGCGGCAGTTCCTCCTGCACTACTGTGTTGTGCTGCAGCTCAATGGGGTACGTGGCCACCGAGCTCCGGGCGCTGCTGGGAACCGAGCCCTTCATCTCCTCCAGGTCAACATTGCTCCATGGTGTCTCGCTACTATCAGACGGGCTGCTGGGGTTCAGGATCGAGGAATCGGACTCCTGGCTCGTCACCTGGTTTTCTTCAGGTACGCTGGGGTGAGCCGCAGAGGGCGGGTCGTGTGCTGGAGCGGAGCGATCAGACACCAGCGCAGAGATGAAGCTGTCACTCGTGATCTTGGGGACACGAGGCTTTGGAATGTCCGTGTCATCACAGCCCAGAACGGAACCCTGGGAAGGAGCGGTGACCTCACCAGCGAAGACACTGGCATCACTGTGAACACGGACGCTGGGAAACACACAGACACAGCCATTCACAACACTGTCAGGCAAGGCGCCATCTGCTGGATGGACATGACACTGCAACATGAAATAAACGGCATATATAATCTTATAACAGGATATGATTAATAATCTTATATCACCATATGATTCATTTTATTTCAATGTATATCATGATATAGTTTTTGCTTTAAATAAGGTTATGATATCAACATTTTTGATACCATAGAAATTTCATAATTATTGTTACCAGTGTCAACATCACAAAAAACTAATACTAGCCTAAATAAATTTAAAAAAAAAAAAAAACTTTCAAAAGTTATAAAACTGATTTAGTCAAGAGCAGTGAGAGATTTTCTCTGTTTTGTTGTTTGATTAACATGAATGACAGACAGCAGGAATATTAGACTGCTGTAACTTTAAGAGCTGCCCGGATCCAATATACTCTTACACATGTGTTTTCTTTCTCAGCTGTTTGCTTTCACTTAAGACCTAAATTACTGCGTTTACGAGGATACTTGCAAAGATGGGCATTTTGACAGATAACAAGTGTGTGTTTTTAACCGTTTTTAACTGCTGATTTCATTTCAGTGGCTTAAAATCACTCGTTTTTAAAGCGTAATGCTTAAAAATGTGTGCAAACGATAAGTTCTCGTGACCGCGTAGCACAACATCACATGAGCGTGTAACCGCGATAGAGACGATAGTCCAAAATCTCTACCGATTGACAAATTTCTACCAGTTAATCGTGTCTACTGGTATATCGCCCACCCCTAATATATATATATATATATATATAACCCTGTAAAGCTGACATGAATAATAGTTTGAAAATTGTAACAGTTTATTAAACTTTTAGACAAAATATAAAAGAAAATCTTTAAAAAAAAAAAAAAACCTTTGCATATGTGTTTTATTTTAAATTGATTATCATTTTTGACACTTCAGGCTTTTTCATCTCAGATAATATGATATAGTGAGAATATGAAGCTCAAACTGAGCCAAAATATGCAATTTGGTGCAGTTGCTGATATTTCTATGGACAAGTTTGTACAAGCTCTTTATAACAGTATAACAGACTTAAATAAAATATATTAAAAAAGCATATAAATATCAGTTGTCACTCTTTATCTCCCAATAATGTCTTAGCAAGGTGATATTTAAATTTGTAGTTTTATGATCAAAGCTCTGTAGTTTTTATTGTAGCGCAAAACATAAACTGCCATACAATGATGATTGACAGATGAATAAATAACCATTCCTCAAAAGCCTTATGTATCATATTTGATACATTTTAAGATTATTTTCCTAAAAAATGATAAAGCTAAGTTGCTTCAGTCCAGTAAATTTTCATCTTGAAATATTAATAAAATATAAAAGTTATTCTTATGTTTACTTCATAAAAATCATTAAAAAGACACAAAAAAACGTGTATAAATACTAAAAGACCTTTTACTGGCTAAAAAAAGTATAAACTATTAATCAGACAACAGAAGGCATGTAGTAGATTGTGTACAACAGGTTTTTCAGCAAAGTTTTGATCATGTTGATAATTTAGAGGCCTTAGATGTATGTATCAAATATGATGCACTAGGCTTTTTAGGATTAAAGAGTGTAAAACTGAATGTGCTGAGCAGTTAAATGTAAATGAACTGTTTACCTTTCATAGCTCTAATATTTCTACTTTAATTTCAATATTGCTACTTTAAAGTCAACTCAATATCTTTCCAAGTACCCTCTGAAGCCTATTTAAGTACACCTGGTCAGGGATCACTGTTCTGTACAGTGTTTTTCAACTACCTGGAATGATTTGTGCTTTCACTGCCATCAAGCTGAGCTGACACAGCCACCCATGACCTGCCAGTGACCTCTGTGGCTGTCACGCCATGACGAAAATACACAGTCCGGTCATCGCTGCCAACCCCCCATACCTGTGTCACAAACAAACACACATAAAACAAATATATATTTTATATCGCACCAGCCACAGTCTCTCAGTTCTTACATACCTTCTTTAAAGGGTCATGAAACCCACTGTTTCAGCACTGGTTAGTTCTCACCACAGTTTTGAAAAAGGCTAAAAAAGTGGGCGTGGTGCGCTGCGGAGCGGAGGGGGAAGAGGCGAGACAGACTACACACACAGCTTCGGGTTCAGAAAGTTTCATTTCGCTCCCATCGAGTTAAAAACACAAATAAAAGCACAGCCATTTGCACCCTTCATCGAAAAATATGAACGCGCTGTTGCACCTCTGATAACTTTTAAGGCTTATTCTGCTGCGTTTATATAAGCCTTTTGACAGGTTGTGTCACGGAGCTGTAAAAACAGTTACACTCATTAAGTGAATGAATCACGTTTGTGCCAAACTCTTGTTACAAAGCAAAAACAAACACTCTCCTTCGATCCATGAACGTTTCTCTGAGTTAATGTACACGATCTCACAGTCTGAAGCGTCTGTCATAGCAAATCAACACATGCCGTTGTGAATAATTAAGCGAAGCGTCTTCTCATTGGATAAGAACACGCAGTCTCACGAATAATTTAATAGACACCGACGTACTATAGTCCACTGCTACGTCACAAATTGTGACGTCAACACGATGTAGATTTTAAACCCGGAAGATGAAAATAGTGCAAAAAAGCTTAAAATTAACCAGTTTTCTCCAACAGTTAAAATCATCGGATGCTAACATGGTCTTCTATGATGTGCAACACAAACACCTCTGCTAAAATCTCAGAAAAAGTCTGGGGTTTCGTGACCCTTTAAGCTGAGATAGCAAAACATATGGGTCAAAATAGATAACGGAATTTAATGGGACAAAATTACTCTAGGTCAAGTATCTTTTCATGCATCTTCTGAATACTAAAAAAAAAAAAAAAAAAAAAAAAAACACACAAATATCAATAAATAATGACCTTCTAGTGTTTTCTAGTGCTCTTGGTGAGATGAGATATAGTCAAAGGAAAAAAGCCTTTTTGCTCTGCATTTCTACATAAGATAAGTTAATCTAGTTAGTCTTTGGTTTAACAAAATTGGAGATATTTACAGTTGTGGTCAGAACTATTGGCCCACTTGGTAAATATGAGCAAATAAGCCAGTGAAAATAAATCTACATTGTCTATCCCTTTGGTCCTTCAAAAGATTCACAAATATCTATGAATATCTGTATGTGTAACAGAGCTGACGAGACGTGAGGATCCATATGCAAAGCTTTATTAAACAACATGGTCATACAGGCAGGGTCGGGAGACAGCAAACAGGTATGGCAGAGGCAAGACACAGTGCAATCCGTGGAGCAAGCGTGGGTCGACGATCGGCGAACAGTATCCAAAGGGGCAAGGCAGAGAGATAATCCAGAGTCGAGAGCAATAATCCAAACGGGGTAAATCCAGGAAACACGGGCAGGGTCAGACAAGGCAAGGCAAGACTACGACTAGACAAGGGCTCCGTAAAGTAGCTATCTCTAGGAGAGGGATAAACGCTAGACAATACTAGGAGTTAACAAACACGGGATGGCACGGTAAAGCAGCTAGCGCTAGGAGAGTGCTATACGCAGATCAATACACGGCCCTGAAACTGAGAATGTCCATGGTTTAAATAGTGTGTGTGATTGGGTGATCAGTGGAATCAGGTGTGTGTCGTCAGTGCAATGGATTGTGGGAAATGCAGTCCAGTGTGCAATGTAATGTAAGAGTCCGTGTGGTGAGTTGGTGACATCTGGTGGCGAATAAACGGAAGAGCAAGGCCAGGATTCGTGACAGTATGTATATCTATTAATAAAAATTTAGCAAATTTGCCACTGAACTTAACAGCCAGTGTTCATAATGCACTGTTGTTGTTTATGGAAAAAGTACAGCGTTGACATTCTGAAAATAATTCCTTTCAAGTGTGAATAGATTTTAATTTTAAAGCAAAATTTTTTTTAATTTTTTTTGTAACTTGCAAACAATATATATTACAATATAAACTACCATTTAAAAGTTTGAGATCAGTGAGATTTAAAAAAAAAAAAAATTATTACTTATATTCAGCTTATATTTATATATATATATATTATAATATATAATTTATTTACATATACAATTACATTTAAAAATATAAATATATATATATATATATATTGTAAAAATATTTCACAATATTACTATTTATAACTGTGTTTTTTGATCAAACAAATGTAGTCTTGGTGACCAGAAGAGACTTCTTTAAAAACATTCAAAAATCTTACAGATGCCAAAATTTTTAAATGTTAATGTATATACATTTGAAGTTCTGAGAGGGTTTGACTGGGTGTTAGGCTTCTGGTCATCATCAGTCATTACACAAAAATATCGCAAAACGCCTGACTGACCTGTTATATCACAATCAAGCACTACAGACAGCCATACAACAATAAATTACAATAAAATCCCCCATATCAACTGCATCTAATGAAGCTGGCATCAGAAAATCATCATGTTATGAGATGACCTTCTTTTTATGTGCTGACATAGTTCTCATAGACAGGATATTGTTTCTGATTAAGCCAAACTGAGGAACAGGATCAAATATGAGCGTCGCAGCTGAGCTGAACACACAGATACACAGCCTGCGCGGTTAGTAATGAAATGTGAAGTATGGAATGGTGGAGAGTGGCCAAACTCAAATTAGATGCTCCCATATGGCTGTGTGCGGGTGAAAGAATTGGAGGTGTATATATATGGCTGGGCTGAGATGGAGGAGGCAGTGGGCAACAGGAAGAGCCAAATGGTCTAAGGGTCCAGTTACAGAGAGAGAGAGAGAGAGAGAGAGAGAGAGAGAGAGAGATGCAGAGACAAGGTTTGCATCGCTTGCAAACTCCACACTGAGACTCAGCGGCTATAGTAATCAACACCCGCGGACACCTGACTCCGCCAGACCATACATGCCGTCCTGGCGAGTGGGAGGGGCCAGTGTGAGCTGGAGAAGGTGATTGGACGATGGGTGTTTGTGTGTATAAACAAGGACAGTGAATAGAGTCAGCCTGCTGTGCAGGGTGCACATATTGGTCTGAGGATCTAATGATGGTTAATCCTCAAAGCTACATGTGAGAACAGGAGTGTAATTAGACCTGTCTGGTCCCCACCCTACCTCAGACGGGTGTCCCCCAAGGACAAGTATTGGGACCACTAGAGTTGTCCACACAGGAGAAAATGATTATTTCACCAGATGAAATATGATATCGGCAGCAGTGATTAAAGCATGGTGTGAGTGCACTGAACTTTGAGAATCCAGATTGATACATCACTTGTTAGTGGAGTTTGCTAAGGCAAAGATCACGATCATTGGTCATACTTAGAGTAAGAGCTTAGATACTTAGAGCACCACAGGCATGAATGATGCCACAAATCATGTGGTGATATGACTTACGATTTTCACCTGGTGGACAATAAAACCGTTGAAAAATCCTACAGACCTACTTTGAAGGACCTTAGCCATATCTAGAGACCAGAACACAGACCTGCCAACCTCGGAAAACATTTTTTGAGTACCATCAGTGTGATGGGACATGACACGGTGGTATTTTTTTGTGATTTGCAATTTAAAATGCTATTAAAAAAAAACAAAAAAAAAACAAACTACAATACACTTATGTAAACTGTAGAAAAACATAGATTATGATATGTCTACTTAAAAATTATTTTAAGAGAAGTATTACGCCAGAGGGGCCCTCACGCAGAGAATTCACATAGGCATCACGGAAGTAACTGAACTCAGGAAATCCCTATAAGGAAGGCATCCAGCTATTGCTGTAACAATGAAATAAGACAGAAACGCTTTGAATGATGAAACATGAAGACAATAAACACTTGACAAATGTAAAGTTTATCTTTGTTCTTAAAGCCATCTCTAGTATTTTCATAATAACTATGTATATTTATAATCCAATGATAATCGACATAGCCTTTATTACAGTATAGAATATTACTTATTTTAATTAAGTTATTTTATTTTAATGTAATTTAATATGACTTTAATGTAATTACTTCAAGATTTGAATTCATCTTGTCACCCCCTTGAAATTTCACTCAGGCCCCCTAATTGGCTCTGGATCATCTGACTGAACTGTTGTAACGTGAGTGTGGGTTTATGTTTGTATTGTTAGAACGCCAGTATAACATGATGCTTCACTGATCTCACCTGGTCATTGGGCCCCACGCTGAGCATCATCATCTCTCCACCAATACTGATCCAGCCTGAGCCAGTGGGATTGTGGGAATTCACACCCCTCCTGAACCAAACCTATCATACACACAAACACCCTGCATTTACACTTCGCACACTGCGTTTACTGCTTTTTCCTTCACACTATGTACTGCCTGTCTATTTTTTTTCAAAGTGTATTTGAAACTGAACTCATTATTAAACAACCAACCTGATCTCGTTATGAAAACGTACCTCTGGGAACTTTACCGCCATGTACGTTTCATGACATATTCGATTAGAATTGTTCACTAAGAGGCGCTAAAAGAGTGTTCGTTTTTCCCCCGGAAATGATTAATGTACATATGGTATGTTTTATGTGACGTTGGTTTTGTAGGTGTCACTGCAGTTCTGACTTGAAATGTCTGTTGAGTGGCGCTATAAGTCTAATGCTCCGTGACGTTTTAAAATAACGTACCATCTGCACTACACCTCAACCAACCCAATAGTATGAACAAATGCGAATGTGACATAAAAACGCAATCGCAATCATGTCGTTTTAGCTTGTTTTGCGATCTCTCATCTTTCAGCTCTTTCATCGTGAGTCATGTTTTTGACGGGGTTTTATACCCAAGGATTCTGCATCCTAAGTCCAATTCTGTGTGGCTGAGCTACAGAACAAGCTTGTTATGCCCAGAAAGCGAAACATATGAAGCCATAATCATAACTGTGTACGAAAACGATTACAAGTGCTCCATGTTTTACCGCCTCTAGTGTTCATTTCTGTTGGAAACTGCAGTGATATGTACTTATTGGTACGTATTTCGCGTCTTGCGAAAAAGTACATTTTTGTCATGAGATCTATACTGTTACATGACAAGGCATCCAGTTATCATCTAGGTCTACTTCAATCAAAAACAGCCATTAATTACTTTAAATTTAATCAGCATGCCAACATCCTGCAGAGTGTAGCCTGAAAGTTTCTAGTGAGTCTGAGGAGCTTGATTAGCTGAATCAGGTGTGTTCAATTATAGCTGGAGCTGAACTCTGCAGGACAGTGGCCCTTCTTTAGGTACTTGATAAAATTGGAAAATAAAGTTGCACAATGCATAGCAATTACTCTGATGGTAGAAACATAGCATTTATAGAGTAAATACCATCTTACTTTGTTATCTTTAGTAATGGCCCAAACAACATTGATTCCCACTGCGACATGAACAGCTCCTTTCTGATTTGGAGGCTGCACTAGCTCCCACAATGAACCTGAAAACAAAAATAATATACTTTTAAAGAATATACTTCAGTGTGAACTGCATGTAATGTTATGGTGAACTAAAATTAGATTAGAGAACACTATTCATAATTAACTAGTTGCTTATTAGCATGCATATAAGGCACATATTAATGCCTTATTCTGCATGACCATATTTTAGATCCCTTAACTCTACCCCATACCTAAACTTAACAACTACCTTACTAACTATTAAAGTGCCCCTATTATGGATTTTTGAAAATGACTTTTCATGCAGTGTGTAATACAGCTCTAAGTAAATGAAAACATCCTGCAAAGTTTTAAATCTGTAAGTGCACCGTGTATAGATTATTGTCTCAAAAGAAAGAGTCGACTCTGAATCATTGAAACGAGTCGTTTTTTAAAATGAGTCCCAAGCCGTTTCATGTTGACGTCAACATGAAACATTAGCATATTGCGCGCCCACTTGTTGTATGCCCAGACCTGGGAAAACTTAAATTCGCGTTGGTCAGAATGAAAATGCAAATTCATTCTTTGCCACTAGGTGCCGCTTTTTTGAGCAAAAAAGGTAAAAATAAATGCATATTATAAGAAAATGAAAGTGTTTTTTGACCTTGCATGTATGTCAACCTGTTGTTGGGGACTCCCAAAACCAAAAATGTGAACCTTTCATAACCCATAATAGGGGCACTTTAATAAGCAGCAAATTATTTTAGTTTATTGAGGGAAAAAGTCTTAATTAATAGTGAATATACACTGAACAAAATTATAAACGCAACACTTTTGTTTTTGCCCCCATTTTTCATGAGCTGAACTCAAAGATCTAAGACTTTTTCTATGTACACAAAAGGCCTATTTCTCTCAAATATTGTTCACAAATCTGTTAGTGAGCACTTGTCCTTTGCCGAGATAATCCATCCACCTCATAGGTGTGGCATATCAAGATGCTGATTAGACAGCATGATTATTGCAGAGGTGTTCCTTAGGCTGGCCACAATAAAATGCCACTCTAAAATGTGCAGTTTTATCACACAGCACAATGCCACAGATGTCACAAGTTTTGAGGAAGCGTGCAACTGGCATGCTGACTGCAGGAATGACCACCAGAGCTATTGCCCGTGAACTGAATTTTCATTTCTCTACGATAAGCCATCTCCAAAGGCGTTTCAGAGAATTTGGCAGTACATCCAACTGGCCTCACAACCGCAGACCACGTGCAACCATACCAGCCCAGGACCTCCACATCCAGCATCTTCACCTCCAAGATCATCTGAGACCAGCCACCCGGACAGCTGCTGCAACAATCGGTTTGCATAACCAAAGAATTTCTGCACAAACTGTCAGAAACCGTCTCAGGGAAGCTCATCTGCATGCTCGTCATCCTCATCGGGGTCTCGACCTGACTGCAGTTCGTCGTCGTAACCGACTTGAGTGGGCAAATGCTCACATTCGAGGGAGTCTGGCACTTTGGAGAGGTGGATGAATCCCGGTTTTCACTGTACAGGGCAGATAACAGACAGCATGTATGGCGTCGTGTGGGTGAGCGGTTTGCTGATGTCAACGTTGTGGATCGAGTGGCCCATGGTGGCGGTGGGGTTATGGTATGGGCAGGCATATGTTATGGACAATGAACACAGGTGCATTTTATTGATGGCATTTTGAATGCACAGAGATACCGTGACGAGATTCTGAGGCCCATTGTTGTGCCATTCATCCATGACCATCACCTTATGTTGCAGCATGATAATGCACGGCCCCATGTTGTAAGGATCTGTACACAATTCCTGGAAGCTGAAAACATCCCAGTTCTTGCATGGCCAGCATACTCACCGGACATGTCACCCATTTAGCATGTTTGGGATGCGCTGGATCGGCGTATACGACAGCATGTTCCAGTTCCTGCCAATATCCAGCAACTTCACACAGCCAGTGAAGAGGAGTGGACAACCTGATCAACTCTATGCGAAGAAGATGTGTTGCACTGCGTGAGGAAAATGGTGATCACACCAGATACTGACTGGTTTTCGGACCCCCCCAATACAGTAAAACTGCACATTTTAAAGTGGCCTTTTAATGCGGCCAGCCTAAGGCACACCTGTGTAATAATCATGCTGTCTAATCAGCATTTTGATAATCTATCCACCTCACAGGTGTGGCATATCTCGGCAAAGGAGAAGTGCTCACTAACACAGATTTAGACAGATTTGTGAACAATATGTGAGAGAAATAGGCCTTTTGTGTACATAGAAAAAGTCTTAGATCTTTGAGTTCAGCTCATGAAAAATGGGGGCAAAAACAAAAGTGTTGCGTTTATATTTTTGTTCAGTGTATATTCCCTAATCTAAATTGTTACCATATACTTTAATGCCATTTCTATTAAAACTTGTATTGAAAGTGTCCTGTTAAGACACTTAGGGGAGAACTGACATCATACATCTGCTAAAAATCACAAAAACACCAGCTGATTCAAAGACGCTGAGCAAAAATGACAGCAGTAAGCTCCTGCAGTATTTGTATTGACTATCCGTTGTTTAATGCAATGACATTCAGAAGTGTTTAGTTGTGGCGCAAGTGACCACATGTTCTTTAGGACCTCTGTATGTTCATACCTCTGTCATGCTATTGACATGACCGTGACCGTGATCACAGTTTAACCATAAATGGCATCGATGTGTAAGTCATTCAAAACATGTACTGTATGTCCTGCATACTATATGTGTGAATTCAAAGGACAGGAATAAATCTGTCAGTGTCAGACCTTTAGGGCAGTCTTTACTGATCCCCGTTCTGGCCAGCAGTTGTCCATCCCAGAGAACGACCCAAAGCAGGTCTTTTGGCCCGGCGCTGACCTGCGCCACCTCTCGGGGCACCTGGATGGGTTCCCAGCGTGTCCCCTCTGGGTTCTGCTGTCTGATGCCTGTGCGGAACCACAGCTGTGTACAGATACACACATACCTCAGATCTGCGTGGTGTCCTGAAGAGTTTCTTAACACGTGATAAAAATGACAAAACATTCAGCGAGTGTTTAAATTAACCACTCAGCTGGGAAATTGTTCACATTCTTGTGAGCAAGTGGTTAATCCATAAAGAGGTGTTGGCTGAGCTCAAAATATATAGCAGGCATCACAAAACAGCAGTGAGCTCTAGTGGTCACAAATCTGTAATGCAAATGCAAGTCAGTGCTGTTACTGTTAACTAAAACAATTAAAAAATTCATTTTTGTTAACTGAATGAAGCTGAGATAAGATAGCATAAATATTAGATGACAAACTTAAACTTAAGCTAAAAGAAAATTAAAAGGCAACAGCTTTGGTTTAAGTTTCAGTACTAAAATTAAAAAAAAAAAAAGTAATAAAGAGCATATAACAAAATTACTAAATTTAAAACGAATAAAACTGAAAATATAAAAATAACAATCAATTCAAAATTCAAAGAACAAAGCAGCAGTGACCTCTAATGGTCAGAAATCTGTAATGCAACCACAACGGCATCACTACCTTAATCTGCTGGTTAAATGACTAGTTAAATATAGCTTAAACTGTGAAATACTGTCAGTTACCACAGAAAATTATTTTGATTTGTCCCTCATAGTCTTCAGTGCATCTTGTGTTTGCTTTTTTGTTACTGATATATGTTTTGTTTATTCAAATACACTACTGTTCAACAAATTTGAAGTCGGTAAGATTTTTTGATGATTATGAAAGAAGTCTTTTATGTTCGCCAAAGCTGGATTTATTTGATCAAAAATACATTATGACATAAAATACATATTGTAAATAAATAACTGTTTTCTATTTGAATATATTTTAAAATGTAATTTATTTCTGTGACGCAAAGCTGAATTTTCAGCATCATTACTCTTCAGTCTTCAGTGTCACATGATCCTTCAGAAATCACTCTAATATGCTGATTTGCTGCTAAAGAAACATTACTATCATCAGTGTTAAAAACAGTTGAGCTGCTTAATATTTTTGTGGAAACGTGACATTTTTCAGGACACTTTGATTAAAGTTCAAAAGAACAGCATTTATTTGAAATATAATTTTTTTGTAATATTATAAAGGTCTTTACTTCATTTTTTATCAATTTAATGTGTCCTTGCCAAATTAAAGTATTAATTTCTTTTAAAAAAAAATCGTTCTCTCCTCACAGACCTAAACAGTATGTACATAGCATATTTAAGTAAATTATTTTCTGTGGTAATCGACAACATCATAATTTCTAGAGCTTGTTTTAAACCAGGAATATTCCTTTGCACTGGCTGCATATGTAATGACTTACCTTTCCTTGTTGGGACACGGCCCACAGGTAAATGTGTCTCTCAGGGCTGTCACTCATGTCCCATCCTCCACAGCTGATGTCACCGAAGGGCTCTGGTGGGGGTCTGGCTCTGTCCAAAGGCACCTGCACCAAAAACACATATTCTCAATGACTCTACATGTGTAAACAACAGATAATACTTGTAAAATATGACACATTACACTGGTTGATCTTTGGTTGCTTCACATTAAAACAACAACAAAGTTTGGATTCCCATATAAGTTATTTAGCATTTTCTCGTAATAATACCTTGGCCCATGATCCCAGTGCTTTATATCTCCTGTAGCGAAGCCATCGTCTGCGACGGACACATGAATTCCACTTCTTCTCTTTGGTGAAAGTGGCAGGGAAGTCCACTGCATACTCCCACCCCTGAAAGCACAGGAAACAGCATTACACACAGTCATTCTGACATCACCTCAGATTTTTGTTCTTTGACTTTTTATGAAGCATTGTTTGTGAGTGGATTGGAAGGATCTACCTTTGTGAAAAAAGTAGCATACATGTTAGCATACTTCAAAGGAATATACTTAAGTGTGAACTGAATGTTTTTAAACACTTAACTGCATGTTATTTACAATTAAATGGAAATGTATTATAGTTTCAATTTGTATTAAATCGAATAAGCTGAACTTTAGAGTGTTTCTGACCCACTTAAGTAGGACTTAAGTAAATTTTTTATGCAATTTCATTACTGAAATATGGTTAAAGTGAACTGTTAAATGTACTGACAAGCATTTATGATAAAATAAATTATACTTTAATGTAATTTCAATTGAAACTTGTAATATCGTGTTTAAATATATTTGTAATTAGTTAGTTAATTTAAATATATTCACTTAAAATGTATTTTGAAATAGACACTACACTAGAAAAAAAAACACTACAGGTAAAGTCAACTACTTCACACGTGCTTTAGTATGTTAATAAACACATCAAAATAAGTTTAAAGCATGGCAAAAATTATTAAAACATAATGATCTAAAATGGACTTTAAAGCAAAACCTTTAATTACAGTGCACTTTTTAAAAGTAGACTTATGTGTGTTAAGAACGTGTCTTTAAGTGGCCTTTTATTTCATTAAAATATTACAACATTTATTATTTTAAATACACCTTTAAGATTTGAAGTACACTACAAGTGCACATGGATTAAGTTTACAATAGATTAGGTTTTGATGGTTTGAGTTTAGAGTGGGCTGAGTTTAGTTAAGTTTGGGATGGCTTGTGCTTCGAGAGGACTGAGACTGTGTCACTCACCCCTGTCTCACTGGATTCTCTCCCACAGCTTTCATCATCCACGTACCAGTCGCCCTCCCACTCCCAGTTAGCAGATGGCAACACAAAGCTGTGAAGAGGTTGTGGGTTCAAGCCCGACTCATCCGTCCACTGCCAGCGGTCTGTCGGGAGGAGTGTGTCTGTGTAACCATCAACTGGGTTCCATCTCTGTAAAACAGACAGACAGAAAGTGATATAGGACAGGTGTCCTGTTCGTAACATACAATCCTTATGGTCATTATTACTATCCTACTTCTGGTGTATTTGGATTTATATTTTTATAAACACTGCTAGCCCAAAGTTTGGAATTTTATTTGCCCACTCTTCTTTGCAAAAATGCTCAAAATCTGTCAGATTGCGAGGGCATCTCCTGTGCACAGCCCTCTTCAGATCACCCCACAGGTTTTCAATCAGATTCAGCTCTGGGCTCTGGCTGGGCCATTCCAAAACTTTATCTTCTTCTGGTGAAGCCATTCTTTTGTTGATTTGGATGTATGCTTTGGGTTGTTGTCGTGAGATGAAGTTCCTCTTCATCTTCAGCTTTTCAGCAGAAGCCTGAAGGTTTTGTGCCAGTATTGACTGGTATTTGGAACTGTTCATGATTCCCTCCACCTTGACTAAGGCCCCAGTTCCAGCTGAAGAAAAACAGCCCCAAAGCATGATGCTGCCGCCACCACCACCACCATGCTTCACTGTGGGTATGGTGTTCCTTTGGTGATGTGCAGTGTTGCTTTTGTGCCAAACATATCTTTTGGAATTATGACCAAATAGTTCAACCTTGGTTTCATCAGACCATAACACATTTTCCCACATGCTTTTGGGAGACTTATAATGTGTTTTTGCAAAATCTAGCCGGGCTTGGATGTTTTTCTTGCCACCCTATTCCATGCCCGGACATATGAAGAATATGGGAGACTGTTGTCACATGTACTACACCGCCAGTACTTGCCAGAAATTCCTGCAGCTCCTTTAATGTTGCTGTAGGCCTCTTGGCAGCCTCCCTGACCAGTTTTCTTCTCATCTTTTCATCAATTTTGGAGGGACATCCAGTGCTTGGTAATATCACTGTTGCGCCATATTTTCTCCACTTGATGATGACTGTCTTCACTGTGTTCCATGGTATATCTAATGCCTTGGAAATTCTTTTGTACCCTTCTCCTGACTGATACCTTTTTAACAATGAGATCCCTCTGATGCTTTGGAAGCTCTCTGTGGACCATGGCTTTTGCTGTAAGATGCAACTAAGAAAATGTCAGAAAAAGCCTACTAGAACAGCTAAACTTTATTTGGGTTTAACCAGAAGCACTTTAAATGATGGCAGGTGTGTACTGACTCCTATTTAACATGAGTTAGAATGTGATTGCTTAATTCTGAACAAAGCCACATCCTTAGTTATAAGAGGGTGTGCACACTTATGCAACCACATTATTTTAGTTTTTTATTTTTACTCCACCTTTCCTAAAAGATTTCAGTTTGTTTTTTAATTTATTTGCACAGGTTATAGTTTACATTAAAGGTGGAAATTTGGTCTTATTTTTTACATCACAGAAACCTGGCATATTAACAGGGGTGTGTAGACTTCTTATATCCATTGTATATATATATATGTTTTTTTAAGTCTCTTCTGCTCACCAAGCCTGCATTTATTTGATCCAAAGTACAGCAAAAACTGTAAAATGCTGAAATATTTTTACTATTTAAAATAATTGTTTTCTGTCTGAATATATTTTAAAATGTAATTTATTCCTGTGATTTCAAAGCTGAATTTTCGGCATCATTACTCCAGTCTTCAGTGTCACATGATCCTTCAGAAATCAGTCTAATATGCTGATTTGCTGCTCAAAAAACATTTATTATTATTATTATTATGTTAAAAACAGCTGAGTAGAATTTTTTCAGGTTTCTTTGATGAATAGAAAGTTCAGAAGAACAGCATTTATCTGAAATAGAAATCTTTTATAACATTATACATGTCTTTATCATCACTTTTGATCAATTTAAGCATCCTTGCTAAGTAAAAGTATTAATTTCTACCATTTCTTTCCAAAAATATATATATAAAAAAAATAATAATAATAATAAATAAATAAATAAATTATACTGACTCCAAGCTTTTGAAATGGTACAGTGTATAATGTTACAAAAGCTTTTTATTTCAGATAAATGCTGATTTTTGAATCTTTCTATTCATCAAAGAATCCTGAAAAAAACCTCATCTGTTTTAAATATTGATAATAATAATAATAATAATAATGATGATGATGATGATGATGATAATAATAATAATGATAACAATAAAAGTTTCTTGAGCAGTAAATCAGCATATCAGAATGATTTCTGAAGGATCATGTGACACTGAAGACTGGAGTAATGGTGCTGAAAATTCAGCTTCGCATCACATTCTAACAGATATTCAAACAGAAAACAGTTCATTTTTAATATTTCACAATATTACTGATTTTACTGTATTCTTGATCAAATTAATGAAGCCTCTGTAAGCATAAGAGACTTCTTTCAAAAACATTAAAATATCTTAATTATTTCAAGCTTTTGGCTAATATATACAGTATATATATGTTATATCATTTATATAGAAATATGTATTGTTATTGTTTTTTTTGTTATTGGTTTCTGTTTTAGTTTACTCTGCTATTTGATTTGATTGTGTGCTTTTGTAATTTGACTTCATTTGTGAATAATATTACCAGTTTATTTAATTTCAAAGTGTTTTTCGTATTACAGTTTTACATGACAACTTTGCC
This sequence comes from Tor tambroides, assembly GCA_021397915.2. Taxonomy (NCBI): domain Eukaryota; kingdom Metazoa; phylum Chordata; class Actinopteri; order Cypriniformes; family Cyprinidae; genus Tor; species Tor tambroides. The sequence goes on along the minus strand of JAFVLL020036595.1, from coordinate 124,299 downwards.
AAAACAGATGTACAGTATTTTATCATGCTAATAATAAATCACAATTGAATTGAAAGTTTTGATTAAGAAGAAATGTTTCCCACACACCTGGTTTTCATAGGTCTCTTCCTGATGTCGTATAGGCACTTGACTGGGATACACATGCAGATAAACCTGATGGTCGCAGCCGATGCCCCAGCAGCACTGCTGAGAGCCCGTCACCCGCTTCAGCTCCAGCACGACATCCGCGGCACATCTCCAGCGGCCTCCAGCGGCCCACAGGCTGAACACCCGCCCGTACACATCCACTGCCCACAGCTGCGACCCGGGCATCATGGGCCCTAGAGGACAGGACGGCACGAACAGCATATTTAGACAGTATTTTATTTAATATACACTTACATGATAAAATAGCTTTAAATATATGGGTCAAAGATGTTAAGATGTCCACATCAAAAAAAGTTTACAAAAGTGATTTTGTGTCCATAGAAAGCACATCAAATGTAAGTAAAGTGTCTAATTTTAAAGTTTCAAATATGTTTTTGGAGAATAAAATGCCAAAATTTGGTTGAAATAATGTTCCATTGTCATTCAGTGTAACACAATATTTACGTAAAAATTCAAACAACATGCTTATTCTGACTTGTACATATTAAAATATATAAAATAATAAGGGAGCATATTAAATTTTAATGTGTTTTAAATGAGTAAAAAATTCTTACTGACAAATGGGCAAAACCTTGGATAGTGGCAAATTTTAAAAATGTAAAATTACAACTAATTAGTATTTGATGTGAAAGTAATTAGTCTTTTAATATGTCATAAAATTATTTTTGTTGTAAATATGCCCGACAAGACTGTTGCACTGAATGACATTTTAGTGGGTGTCTTCTGTAAATCAGGGGAAAATGTATGATATTTATTTTGTGCTCAGAAAAACAAAAACAAAATTGCAATTAAATTAAACAGAAAACTTTTTATTTATTTTTTTTGGGGGGGCGGGGACAACAACAATTTAAAGCAGTATTACACTTATTGTTTTTATGCTTAAACCCTTGTCATATTTTATAACTATTTTCTAAACTATAGCGAATAAACTGTGATAATGTGAGAAATGTTGAAGGTGTCTGAATAAATTTTGGTTTGACTGTAACGTTCAATATAAACAGCTCTTTGTTGCTTATTAAACCACAAGACTATCAAGTAACGTTATCCACTTCCAAACAAAGTTCGTTGTTAAAATTAAATTGAGTTTTACAGTTTCCTCATTTCATTCGATTCATATACAGAAAAATCGTGATGACTTGCAATAAAATGTGTTATATATTAAATGACAACACACAATACAAACGTTATAGTCTCTTGTATGAAGTAAGAGATACAGGTAACTGGACACCAGTTGGTCAGCTTGCACCTCTCTGACTGGATTCATTCTTACAGCCGGATTATTCTCTACTTAATGTAGTTTATGTTATGTTTTCGCACACTGCTATTGTTGTCATATGCTTTATGTTTAGTAGACATAGTAACCGACATGACGAATTTAAATTCCGACACACAAGCGCTTTATATTCTGTTCAAAAGCGACGCAAGCAGACTCATAAACTTACCTGCTATATAGTCTAATGATTGTGAAGTGAGTCCTCATAAATTCCGTGCGTTATAATAAACATCGGCCGTCCGCTTATTTTTATTCCCAGCATTATTCTAAGGGCTCACAGACTCAAAGCAGGAAGTTAACGGTATTTTCGCTCTGATTGGTCAGCGCTCGCGGAAATGTCGAAATCTAGGCTTCTGATTGGACAGACCGTGTGAGCACGTATATTTTTCCGTCGGGTAACGCTCTTATATGCGCACGTTTACTTGATCAATTATTCATACTTTACTTTCTCAATAATTAAAACTCAAGGGTGATACATGAGTACTAACTTTTATACTTCACTTCTTATTTCAGACCGATGTAATGAATAGATAGACGATGTATCAGTCAGATTAATTTACAAATGCTTGCATTTGATTTGAGCAGATATGTTCAGTTTCCCTCAGTCTATTTTAGTAGCTATTTTTCACGCATGTTGGATATATGATAGGTAGCATTTTTATTTTTTAAGAGCATGAGAAAAGCCCAGTGGAGAACAGAAAGAGAAGTAAATGTATAAAAGGTTCTGAATCATGTGAAATTCTTTCTTTCTTTCTTATTTATAATGACACATTTTTTACCAATGCATACCAATGCTCTATGTTTTATTTTCAATATTGCTGCCAGACACAGGTGGATCCCTGAAAATATAAGACAGCATTTGACAAGGCATGCCGTTTTGACACCTTTGCCCTTAAAGGGATAGTTCACCCAAAAATGAAAATTGTGTCATCATTTACTCACCCTCAAGTAGCTCCAAACCTGTATGAATGTCTTTGTTCTGCCGAACACAAAGGACGATATTCTGAAGACTGTGGGAAACAGAGCAGTTCTGGGGCACCATTGACTTCCATAGTATTTTTTTTCCTACTATGGAAGTCAGTGGTGCCCCAAAACAGCCTGGTTACAAACTTTCTTCAAAATATTTTCCTTTGTGTTTGGCAGAACAAAGAAATTCATACAAGTTTGGAACTACTTGAGAGTGAGGAAATGATGACAGAATTTTCATTTTTGGGTGAACTATCCCTTTAAGACCTCCAAAGGGACCACCTATATCTGCCATGATCCCAAGGAGGACCACTTTCCACCAGGTACCCAGAGAAAGAGCCTGTGCTTGTTAGGATGCCATGGGAAGTACCTTTGCCCACTGAATAATACCCACAGGCAGCACCTGATAAGTAGCCTAATGTTAGTCTCTCCTGTCTCTCACTTTTACTTTCAGCTTTGTTAAAAAAAACTGAAACACTGCCTTTAACTAAGCCACAATGTTTTCTGGATCCACTATTTAAAATCCTTTGTATTATGTTTCAGTACATACATACTATGTACATAACAATAAAAGCATCTTTTCCCCTTAATTCTTCCCACTCAATAAAACCCAATTATGTCTGTTTCCTCAAAAGGATGTAACTGATGATAACTGTATGTTAGCCACCTCTATGTAAAAATCGGAGGATACCATCAAATAAATGAAGGAGCGCAACCCTTAGCAAGGATCAAAATCGTAAAGGGACATTAAATATGCAAAGCAGGATCAGAAACTCATGTAATTTGTGCACACAACTTTTATTAACTAAACACTAGTTTCTATGAATTAAAAGGGAGGAAAGTTCTGTTTTTATGGGCCTGGGGTGGATTTCATAAGAAAAGTGTAGTGAGAGCGAGGACTCTCCACATGCCATTAGGTCGTAAAGTTTATCTGGCCTGGCAGAAGTCTCCTGGTTGCCATGGTGACCAGGGGCCTGGAGTCATTGACAGACATACCAGCACCCAGTATGTGTATTGGGTGGGGGGTCTGTGACCATTTGTTAAAGTAATAACTAGTTGATTTGTTAAACCAAATGCAAAATTGTGTGTCTGATTCGTCCATACGCTACAAACTTAAATTTTGATCTGTTCACTGCTCATGTGATCTCAACATGCCAGCTTCTATGAGTGGACCCGTTTAATGTACAATTTTTAGTAGGCTAGGCCTACTAATATAATTAGAGTCACTTTTTAACCTTTTTTATTGTATATTTATATAGCGCTTTATACGACACAGATAGTTTCGAAGCAGATTTACAGTAAAGAGAAGGAAATTAATCATTCAATTATTCATAATAATAAAATTCAATTCTGCTGTAAGGCAGCAGTAAAACGAGAAAATTAAAAAGTCGTTATTCAGCTGAAATCAGTTCAGTGTTGATTTAGTCTAAAAACAAGAGTGCCTTTCATGTTGTACAGGCCTCCCAAAAAAAGAGTCCTCATATTTTGATACTCTTATATATGAATATATATTGTCTTTACCTGTGGTACAAATTTGTTCACAACTTGCACAGAGAAAAAGAGCTACATAACTGACTAACTAAGAAGACATTCGCTAGTTTTGTTTTTCTGAAACGGACAGGTAAAACATCCACTTCATCATCCTGCTCTCATTTTGTTTTCTGTCTTATAAAGTATTCTGTTTCTAATTCAGATTGAGTGCGTTGCAAAAGATTCAGTGCGTGAGAGTGACCTATGAATTAAAATGAATCAAACTAAGTCGCGAACAATTTCAGACAGAGTGATTCATTCTAACTCTGGCATAGCTAATTCTGATTCAAACAACTGATATACATATTACTGAAATACTACCAGGGAAAATGTTTTCATATGTGACCCTGTATCACAAAACCAGTCATAAAGGTCAATTTTTCAAAATTGAGATTTATACGTTATCTGAAAGCTAAGCTTTCCATTGATGTATGGTTTGTTAGGATCAGACAATATTTGGCCGATATACAACTATTTGAAAATCTGGAATCTGAGGGTGCAAAAAATTCAAAATACTGAGAAAATTGCCTTTAAAATTGTTTAAATGAAGTTCTTAGCAATGCATATTACTAATCAAATTAAGTTTTGATATATTTATTGTAGGAAATTTACAAAATATCTTTATGGAACATGATGTTTACTTAATATCCTAATGATTTTTGGCATAAAAGAAAAATCGATAATTTTGACCCATACAATGTATTTTTGGCTATTGCTACAAATATACAAATATACCTGTGCGATTTAAAACTGGTTTTGTGGTCCAGGATCACATATAATCTCCATTGTGAGACAACTATTTTTCAGTAATATTTTACCGGGGCACAACAGTATTTCAGTGGGGCTCGTGCCCCAGTAAAAAGGTCTAGCGACGGCCTTGATCTCATGTATACAGGATTGTAAACAGAAATAAAAGTAATAACCTTCCTTATTTGATACACTTTAAGAAAAAAAAAGAGTGTCTGTAGCTTTAAGACATCACCCACCCCGCGGTGTTGATCACGTGATTTGAGTCTTGTGACAGTGCGGCGAGCAGGAAAAAACGTCGTTTGAGTTTGATAAGGAGTTTCCGTCGTTAAGTAATCCAGATTTCTCTCATAAACGAGAGAAATCAAGAAAAGTTCGCTATGGCGCATCTTTAGGACATTGTACTGTCTTAATAACCATTCCTGTCCCCTCACACAGGCTCTGTAAGAGCGGGTTGAAGTCGCATGGGGAGAGTGGAGGAACTTTCATCTGATCTTTGTTTTGGTTTTTGTTTGTGTTAGTCCAGTGATCATCCACGTTAAATCAGCTCGAGAAGATTTCATGGTAGTTTGCTGAAGTGGACAGGACGCCTCAGACCGAATATGGATACTAAACCTCTTCTCCAGGACAGACCTCCAGCGTACAACACAGTCCCGGCCGGGTACGACTACGGCTCGATCCCCGCGGCCGCTGCACCCGCCGCCGGCTTCCAGCCTCCAGCTCCGCCGCCCTACCAAGGCAAGAGAAACACATACTGTATTCAACCTCTTCACTTCATTATTGACCAGTTGACTCACTCACTGCAGGATTTTATAGCGTATATGTGATGATGATGTTATTATTATTATTAGTGATGAGATTTAATATAACGATACTGGTTCAGATTCTGCTTCCTTTAATTACTCTTATAAAACGCAGGAGGAAGAAACATTTGGGTAAAGCAGTATGAAGCTGACATTTTAAAACGTGAACTAACTTTAACATTTCATAAAAAAGAAAAATTATTTACTTCTATATTACTTATGTATTATATATATTTACTTATTTGACTAATTTCGGGATGTTACAAATCACAGTTAAATATATTACAATTCTTTCAATAGGTGTGTTTACACAGACTCAATAATATTTTTTTTTACACAGACTGGCAATCCAATAATTGATAACTATGTATTATTAAAACCTAACCAACTACTAACTGTAGCTATACATTAAATAAAAAAAAATACAATAAAATAAATAAAACAAAAATATGGTAACACATTTTCTGAAGGTTTTTATATCACCAGCCCTCAAAAATAAATAAAATAATAATAAAATAGTAATTATCAGACATGATGAAATGAATAACTCACAGTTAATAAATTAATAGATTCATAAATCACAGTGCGTAAATCAGATTAAATTAGTTATGGGTCTGACTGATTCATAAATCATGATTCATGAATCGGTCTGGTTTGTGATTCACTAAAAAGAGCTGGTTTGGACTGTACTGGTTAGTCTGCCCAACTAATTAATGATAATCTGCCTTTTCATTCTCTAATTACTGCAATCTACAGTTTATACAACTGATTTAGTTATGACCAGTCCTAAAAAAAATGAGAAAAAAAATCAGATTACTGACTTGTAAAACTAGTCAAAGCAGCTTATGCAACAGACATCAGGTGACGTTCTGTTCATTTAAAAGAACCGACTCAGGAATCGTTTTGCGACAGTACTGATTGCTCTGTATGTTTCTGATCCCTCAAAAGATTGGGATGTTTTGATATATGTAATATCATGGTATATAAATAAGATAATCATTCACTACCATAGTATGGCTGGCGTCAGTTTTTATATAGAGTTATTATAATGGACCATAGACCATAAATACACTGAAAGCAGTCACGTACTGTAAGCAGTTTGGTTGGGTCAGTTAGTTATTACCTAATCACTGACAGTTTACTGATTGTCCCAGGGTTTTACACCCTTGTGAAAAAGAAGTACACTTCAGAATACTTTTAAAAAGAGGACTAATATTTTAAATTTAATATTAAATGCAATTAGCTGAAATGAACACGAAATAGCCTATTAGTCGACACATCAAAATAAGTGTACCTCTGTAAAGCATGACTAAAGATGCTGATTTAAAATGTACTCTAAAGTAAAAAAATAAATTTACATTACAAAGTGCATTTTTTAAAGTGTACTTAAGTGTGTTAATAAACAGCCATTAAAGTGTCTCTCTTTAAGTACACTTAAAGTAAATGGAAGTTTATTTCACTAATATTATTTTATCTGCAAGTACAGTTTTTAAAAAAATACACTTTTAGAAACTGAAGTACACTACAAGTGCACATTCAATACAATAAAGCGCAATTCACAAGGGACTGTATCCTATAAAACACAGCTCTAATAGCTCATAAAACATCACTTCTGCTCATCACAGCGTGTCACAGCATCTGAGGTGATAAAGTGGGAAGTGTGGAGTGTTAAATGGATGTTATCTCTGTCCCACAGGTTTTCCAGCTGCCACATCAGGTTATCCAGCGGCTCCAGCACCGCCTGTCGCTGTAGCCGCCCAGCCAGCCTACACCAGCACCTACACCATCGTCCAGCCCTCTGTGGTGGTGGTGGGGGGATGTCCGGCCTGCAGGTGAGGCCAATACACAACAGTCACCCCACACTGTCTGTAACAATTCATAGAGAGAGAAAACACCATCTAAACATTGTTCCAGTCATCAGTAAGTTAAGCTATTAGTATTTAGCAGCTGAAATCTATGTAATGTTTATCTGTGAAGGAAAGAACAGACATAAACCAGATGCAGTTCTACTGAACTCAGTGGTTTCTGTATCTGCCCTGTCGTCATCCTGTTCCCCTGTGACTACATAGCTTCTGATAATTCATGCAATTTATGTCATGTGATGACTAGATGCCCCCCCCCCCAAAAAAAAATCTTAATGTGACTTGTAGAATCAAATTTTTCATGGTGTTCATGTTTAT
>JAFVLL020036595.1:78713-116553 GCA_021397915.2 Tor tambroides | reverse complement strand
TAATCAAGCTCTTACTAGGCATACTAGAAGCTTCCATGCAGGCGGGCTGAGGCAAGTTGGAGCTAAACTCTGCAGGACACCGGCCCTCCAGGACAGAGATTGGACAGCCCCGCACTAGAAGAAAAAGTGAGTGTGTGTAGCTTTAAGACGTCCCCCACCCCGCCGCGTCCCACTTGATCACGTGACTTGAGTCTTGTGACAGTGCAGCGAGCAGGAAAAAAAACGTCGTTTGAGTTTGATAAGGAGTTTCCGTCGTTAACTAATCCAGGTTTCTCTCATAAACGAGAGAAATCCAGAAAAGTTCGCTATGGCGCATCTTTAGGACATTCGACCGTCTTAATAACATTCCTGCCCCTCACACAGACGCTGTAAGAGCGGGTTGAAGTCGAAGTCGCATGGGGAGAGTGGAGGAACTTTCCTCTGATCTTTGTTTTGGTTTTTGTTTGTGTTAGTCCAGTGATCATCCACGCTAAAGCAGCTCGAGAAGATTTCATGTTAGTTTGCTGAAGTGGACAGGACGCCTCAGACCGAATATGGATACTAAACCTCTTCTCCAGGACAGACCTCCAGCGTACAACACAGTCCCGGCCGGGTACGACTACGGCTCGATCCCCGCGGCCGCTGCACCCGCCGCCGGCTTCCAGCCTCCAGCTCCGCCGCCCTACCAAGGCAAGAGAAACACATACTGTATTCACTCTCTTCACTGTCATTATTGACCAGCTATTATTCACGTACTGCAGGATTTTATAACGTATGTGTGATGTTCTTATTATTAAGAATATGTGATGTAATATAACGATACTGGTTCAGATTCTGCTTCCTTTAATTTCTCTTATTGAACGTTTGAGGAAGAAACATTTGGGTAAAGCAGTTTATGAAGCTGACATTTAAAACCTGAACTAGCCTTGCCATTTCATAAAAAGGAAAAATTATCTGATATTTACTTATTTGACTAATTTCGGGATGTTACAAATCACCATTAAATATATTACAATTTTTTTTCAGTAGACTTAATAATAGTTTTTACACAGACTAGCAATCCAATAATTGATAACTATATATATATTATTAAAAAAAACCCTCAACCAACTACTATCCAGCTATACATTAAATAAAAAATACAAAAAAAAATTAAAAAAAATAAAATAAAATATAACACATTTACTGAAAGTTTTTTTTTTTTTTGAAAATACTGCACTGATATGAGTATCATCAGCCCTAATAAATAAATAAATATGAAAATATATCAAATAAAAAAATAAAATGAATATGAAACCACCACCAACAACAATAATAGTAATAATAATAATAATAATAATAATACAATAGTTATCAGACATGGTGAATTTAATAACTCACAGTTAATAAATTAATAGATTAATAAATCACAGTGCGTAAATCAGATTATTTCAGTTATCGGTCTGGCTGATTTATAAATCATGATTCATGAATCAGTCTGGTTCGTGATTTACTAAAAAGAGCGATTGGGTAAGTGGACTACTGGCTAGTCTGACCAACTAATTAACCATAATCTGCCTTTTCAGTCTCAAATTACTGCAATCTACAGTTTACACAACTGATTTAGTTATGACCAGTCCTTAAAAAAAAAAAAAAAAAAAAAAGTCAGATGACTAACTTGTAAAACTAGTCTAAGCAGCTTATGCAACAGGTTTTGGTCAAGAATGGGATGTTTTGAGATATGTAGCATCATGGTATATGAATAAGATAATCATTTAGTACCATGGTAAGTACCAAAGCTGGCTCCAGTTTTTATATGTAGTTATTATAATAGACCATAGACCGTAAATACACCGAGAGCAGTCACGTACTGTACACAGTTTGGTTGGGTCAGTTAGTTATTAACTAATCACTGACAGTCTCAATGGTTTTATACCCTTGTGAAAAAGAAGTACACTTTAAAAAAACCTTTTAAAAGAGTACTTACTACGGACACTTAACTGCATGTTATTTACAACTGAAAGAAAATGTATTATAGTTTAAATTAATACTAAATGCAATAAGCCGAATTTAACTTAATGTTATATAAAGTAATTAACAACAGTTAAAGGTATAATCAAATACTTTAGATGTGCTTTAATATGTTAGTCATCACATCAAAATAAGTGTACTTCTGTAAAGCGTGACTAAAGATTATTAAAACATGATAATATAAAAAGTACTCTACAGTAAAAATTGATTTGGCATTATTACAAAGTGCACTTTTTAAAAGTATACTTAAGTGTGTTTAATATAACATTCATTAAAGTGTCTCTCTTGAAGTACACTTAAGTGGACTTCTATTTCATTAATATTATTTTATCTTAAAAGAAAATTCACAAGATTTGAATTTCACTACAAGTGCACATTCAATACAATTAAGCACACTTCACAAGGGGCTGTATCCTATAAAAATTCAGCTCATAAAACATCTCTTCTGCTCATCCCAGCGTGTCGCAGCATCTGAGCTGATAAAGTGGGAATTGTGGAGTGTTAAACGGATGTGAATTCTGTCCTGCAGGTTTCCCAGCTGCCATGTCAGGTTATCCAGCACCGCCTGTCGCCGTAGCCGCCCAGCCAGCCTACACCAGCACCTACACCATCGTCCAGCCCTCTGTGGTGGTGGTGGGGGGATGTCCGGCCTGCAGGTGAGGCACAAGTCACCCCACTGTCTGTGAGAATTCATAGAGACAGAAAACACCATCTAAACATTGCGCCAGTAGTCAGTAAGTTAGTAAAGCTATTAGTATGTAGCAGTTGAACTTTATAATGTTAATCAATGAGGTAAAGAGCAGAAATAAACCAGATGTAGTTCTACTGAACTCAGTGGTTTCTGTATCCGCCCTGTTGTCATCCTGTTCCCCTGTGACTGCATATCTGCTGCTAACTCATGCAACTTATATCATGTGATGACTAGAAGAATTGAAAGACTAAATTGTTAATGTGACTTGTAGAATCAGATTGGTCATGGTGTTCATGTTTTGTGTTAAAACCATACATTAAGAGCATGTGTTTTAACCTCAGAATTATGGCTTTACATTGGACTCTGTGCTGTTTTAATCCAGAATCATTTCCTGTTTGCTCATGTCACATCATGAGAGTCACTCATGATACGCTGATTTCACTCTGAACTTTGGTTCACGCACCAGATCAGTCCAGTTTAGTGAGCGTGACCATAAAACAAACACTGTGATTGTTGTTCCCTTATGACTTTTTAGCTAAAGATATAGAGATATTAATGTATAATAACAGGCATCTCATGACTGAAATGTAAAGTACTGGTGCTTACTGAAGATACTTATATCATAACGTTATAGTAGTTTAAAGGGATAGTTCACCTTCCAAATCTGTATGTCTTTTTCATCTTTGAAACACAAGTCAGGGTATTTTTAATCAAACCTGAGAGATTTCTGTCATCTAAGACATCATAGAAGTAATCTATATGAATCAAGCTGTTTAATAGAGAGACATGATCGCTTTGTTTCATTTAGGCTTTATTCACTCATAAACATTGATCAATGCACATCAAATATGATAAACCGCTCGACCACCAGAACCAATGAGGTTTGTGCGTCGAGCAAGCATGACTGATTAAACTGTTGGATTTACTTTCATAATGTCTTTATGAACTTTTTTGAGTTTGAAAGTTTTGGTTGTGTGGACTTTTTTCAGTGGATGAACTAAAATTGAGACAGTCTTAAAAATATCTTCATTTGTGTTTTGAAGTGAAATCAAAAGTGGGTTGTTTGAGCATTTTGGGTGAACTATCCCTTTAACAGGCCACTTGATAATGACTAGAAAGCAGAAGCACAGGCTGATGCTATTTTCAGATGTATTTGGAAGAGAAATGGTTACAGCAGAGAGTGAAAATAACTCTGGTCTTGATGAGAGTTAATTGAGGCATATTTTTAGCTCTTATTGTTTCAACATGTGCTGCTGATGTGGTTTAACAACCCAAGAGGAATCTCTTACATCAGGGGTGTCCAACACATTTTAGGACAAAACATCCTATACAGTATGTGGGACGAATTTCCTATTGTATTTGCTGAACATTTGTAAAGTGTGCATATTACACAGTGATGCTCTTCTGGAGCTAAGAAAGTTCAGAATCAGTATGCCGCTTAATAACTCATACCAGGGGGAAACAAAAAGAGGGTTTTAATAATTTAACGAAATAACTAGTCATAGGATATTTATGCAGTCACATCTGAAAAGCATCATGTTAAAGGAGCACTATGTAACTTTGTTCAAAATTTGCTAAATGTGTATCTAATGAGCGAGTACATCATGAATTCATCTCCCAAACCGCGCTTTTGTCTTATCCCAAATCACTACGGTGCACTTATAATAAGTGCTTATATTTGGGCTATTGTAGCCTGATCGGGTCGCAACCGCTGCGGAGTAACACATACCTGCGTGAATCGCCATAGACACAAACGTAGAGAAGTAGCTCCGGTTAGAATGTTCTTCCGCGGGATGCGTGCAGTTCATTAACCGCTAGAGCGCCAAAAGTTACATAGTGCTGCCTTAAAGCTGCATTACCAGTCAAAAGTTTGGAATAATTGTGATTTTTAAATGGAAGTCTCTTATGTTCCCCAAGGATGCATTTATTTAAAGAAAAATGCAGTAAAAGCGTAATATTGACACACATTACTGTAATTTATAACGGTTTATTTCTATTTTAGCATACTTTTACAATGTAATTTATTTCTGCGATGATAAAGCTTAATTTTCAGCATCATTTTCAGTCTTCAGTGTCACATGATCCTTCAGAAATCATTCTAATATGCTGATTTCTGCTCAAGAAACATTTATTATCAATGTTGAAAACAGTTGTGCGGTTTCATATTTTTGTGCAAACTGCAAAGTATGATGAACTACCATTCAAAAGTGTGTTTTTAGTTTTAGTAAGGATACATTTAAAATATTACGAAAGATTTCTGTTTCAAATAAATGTTCTTCTGAACTTTGTTCTTTAAAGAAATCTCAGTAAACAGCAAATACTGTTTTTGATATTGATAATATTAACCATTATTATTTGAGCACCAATAATATTTAAATGAGCAGCAAATCGGCATATCAGAATGATTTCTGAAGGATCATGTGACACTGAAGACTGGAGTAATGATGCTGAAAATTCAGCTTTATCATCACAGGAATAAATTACATTTTAAAACATCTTCAAATAGAAAAAAAGTCTTCTTTCAAAAACACAAACCAATTATACCAATCATCTTCTAAAGATTGAGTAGATGTTGTTACGGTGCTCCAGTAATGAAGGATCTGACTCTAGTGTTGTGTTCTGTTCAGGGTCGGCGTGCTGGAGGATGATTTCACCTGTCTGGGAATCATGTGTGCCATATTCTTCTTTCCTCTGGGAATCCTCTTCTGCCTGGCCCTGCGTCAGAGGAGATGTCCAAACTGTGGAGCCACTTTCGGCTAGAGGGACCAAAACCCCGTCCACATCGTTTTAAATCAGTTTTAAGCATCAGCATAGTTTATTCCTAATCAACCGCACATCAATGCCAAACGTCGCTTACGTAACTGCGATAAATGACAGACCAGCCACAAACTCTTTGATTACTATACGAAGGTGCATGTGACGGGCTGGCCATGTTTTTAGCTTTTACATGCCTCGCAAGCACTATTTGCTGTTTTTTTTTTTTTTTTTGTTCTTTATATGAAATCTTAAAGCCAGTCTCCAGTCATCTAATCACTAGTGCCTTTTTACGATGGCAGAGAAACCATAAACTGAACGAGCCGGGACTCACTGAGGGTAAATCCCACACGACTCTGGACAAACGCCGACTCGCTCCGAGTAACATTGTGTGTTGTGTAAATGAAACACTTGATTCGCTTCCCTCATGTATTTTCACTTCCGTCAAACGTTTGCTCTTGCGTCTAGAAATAAGTTTCTTTTGTGTTGACCATAATATGCTCCCTAATCAGTCACATCTTAGTTGAGATCAAAATGCATCTTCTGTATTCATTTTTGTTGTGCTTGATTTAAAAACACACTGTGTTATTTGTATATCTTGGATTTCTGAATCATATTCTTTCTCAATAGGGTTCTTTTGGGGTCCATGTTTTTGTCGTACTGCACTGATGATTAATGTTATATGTGCTGGGTTTTCTGAAAGCGTCTTAGGGTAAGTATGCAGTTATGTTTCACTCGCTGAACCTCAGCCATCTCCAGGTTAAACTAAAAACCTGCAATAAACAAGGGAAGTTGGCATCTAGACAATGTAATATGTCACCCAAGCACATGTAGTTACTTTTTGACAATGAAATTTTTTTTGTTGTTTTTTTTTCAGTGACCGACAATCAGTCTCGGACACGTCTGGTGTGATTTAATTCATGATGTGCTCATACTATACACTAAACACGCTGTTGTGATTGATTAGACCTTTTCTACATTAAGAGAGATTGTAAATAAATTCTACAAGTGTTGCATTTTATGTTTGTTGCTTATGTCGGACGTTCTATAAATGTCAGTGCATTTGAACACTTTGAACTTCCTCATCAGTGAAACTTCTCAAACTTCCTCATCAAACTTATTTGACCTTATCTATGACGAATTTATTTTCATTTTTCACTTGATCAAAAGTGACAGTAAAAATTTATAATGTTACAAAAGATTTCTATTTCAAATAAACTCTGTTCTTCATATTTTACTGAACGTGTTTGTAATTATCCAAATAGATTGTATTCATAAATTAGTTGCTGAAAAAAGAAACCCGTTTTATGTAGCCTAATGAATTTTCAAGCATATATGTGACCCTGGAGCACAAAACCAGTCATAAGTGTCAATTTTTCAAATAATCTTTCCATTGATGTATGGTTTGTTATGATAGGACAATATTTGGCTGAAATACAACTATTTGAGAATCTGAGGGTGCAAAAAAATCTAAATATTGAGAAAATCGCCTTTAAAATTGTCCAAATGAAGTTCTTAGCAATGCATATTACTAATCAAAAATGAAGTTTTGATATATTTACGGTAGGAAATCTACTAAATATCTTCATGCAACATGATCTTTACTTAATATCCTAATGATTTTTGGCATAAAAGAAAAATCAATCATTTTGACCCATACAATGTATTTTTGGCTATTGCTACAAATATACCCCAGCGACTTAAGACTGCTTTTGTGGTCCAGTGTCACATATTCTTGTATAAATTATAACTGGTGGAGTTTTGTAACCTTTAAAATCTGTTGCAGTAGTCTTTTTTTGCTAAATTTATCCCCCAAAAACTATGCTTCCTTAATTTAAGAGAAAAATATAAATTACATACATTACGACAGTGTTTATTTTGATGGTTAACTTTTTTTTTTTTTTTTTTACAGCAGGGTCTTTCAAAAGCATTCCTGGAGCCTCCACAGCACGGCACATGAATGTCTGTCTTCAAAGGAATAGATCACTCGAAAATTAATATGTGCGAACCCTCAGGCCATAAAAGATGTAGGTGAGTTTGTTTCTTCATCAGAACAGATTTGGAGAAATTAGCATTACATCACATGCTCACCAGTGGATCCTCTGCAGGGAATGGGTGCCAGAAGAATGCAATATTATGGATAGAGGACTTGAATTTTAGCTAGAAGAAAAGGTTTGAAGTTAAAAAAGCCTTGATGGATTTATTACAAACACACAGCTTTTCATTTCACAAGATGTTAATTGATGGACTGGAGTGGTGTGGATTACTTGTGATGTTTTTATCAGCTGTTTGGACTCTCATTCTGACGGCACCCATTCACTGCAGAGGATTCAATGGTGAGGAAGTGATGCAATGCTGAACTTCTCCGAATCTGTTCTGATGAAGAAACAAACTCATCTACAGCTAGCATAGGGAGTACATTTTCATTTTTGAGTGAACAGTTCCTCCAGGAACCATTAGAAAACTAGGCCCTGTGAGTTCCAAGATGCGGAATACAGTCATAAAAATGGAATTTCCTGTATAACACGGAATTTGCCAAATTTTGGATGTATAAATCAAAAGTAGTTCAGTACACTTAAATCAAAATGTGATATGGACTAATGTGTGTGAATAGTAAGCCACATAATACTGAACATTTCTGAAAAAAAAAAAAAAAAAAAGTTTTAAATCAATTATTTAGAGATGTTTTTGATTATGAACATTTAATGAAACCATTCAAATGGAATCCAGAAAATTAATGGAAAACAATTTGGTAAAACAATTCATAGTGCCTTAATGTAATTTCTGTGGCTTTTAATAAACTGCTGTTAAATTGTGTAATTTTCATGATTTAAATTAATTAGACATGCTTTTTTTTGCTTTACAATTTAATTTAACCATTAAAACGGAGTCTAGAAAAATTAAAAATGGGGGAAAAAAAAAAAAGGAATTGGGGGCAAAATAAAACAGATTTCATAGTGCCCTAAACCCCCCCCCCAGGTCTACATGTACAAGACTTTTTCTGAATGATTCTAGAATGAATGATTTACATTAGAAACATTATGAATAATGTTAACTTTATTCGTACTCATTCACAATATTTCTAATGTAAATCATTCTTTTTTTTTTATCTGGAGTTGCAACACTAATATTTTAACAAAAGCACACATTTAGAAACAAAATATTTTTATTTTCATACAGCAGTGATCTACAAGATCTCAGGCCAACATCAACAGAAAAGTGCATTGATACAATCAAAGCCAAATGAATAGTTTCCCCCAAGCAGAAGATCAAGAAATCACTATCCACTGACCGACAATGGATCATTATTCAGTGTTAAGACTACGCGGATAAAAGCAAAGCTCCTTCGTTCTAAAAGCACTGATGATCTAAAAGGCAAAATGAGCTAAAAGCGCTTCTGTAGATGACGGTGCTGCCTGCAAACTGGACGAGGTCTCGACTGTGTTCCTCAAGGCCAGCTGAGCGAGTTAGCCAGCTAACTCTGGTAAAAGTGCTTACATGAACATGGCTGGGATCATAATGCTTTAATCGCTTCACGCTCAGCTCCTTCCACTAGTTACCAGTTCAGACAGCATCTACAGGAAGTCCAATTTTTCATCAGTGTTTCGGTTCACATCACTATCATTAGGACTTTTCTGCTAGCGCAGGTTCCCATCTAGTGTACATGTTAAAAGATATCTCGACAATGATTAAAAAAAACTCCATCACACCCATCTTCTCATATTTACAGAATGATACTCTGAAAGTTAAGCATCTGACTGGATCATTACAACTAAATGCATAAACAATGATTCCCTCTCTCTCTATATATGTGTGTGTGTGTCTACACATATACATAGAGAGAGGTTTAAAGGGGACTGACATAAATAGTAGTTGAACAGTATGTTGTGTGTGTGTGTGTGTGTGTGTGTGTGCGTGCATAAGTCCTGTGAGTAATCCCAGCATCCTCGGCAGCGGGTCTCTGCGGTGTTGTTTAGATGACGGGTGCTGATCTGTCATTGGTGACTGTGGGCCGAAGTTTGACAGTAGCGAATGGATTCCCTCCCCTACAGACACAACATACTGTTACTCCAGCTGTTTCTATGCAGAGACTACTTATACTTAGTATTTTGGACCAAACTTAAAGAAAAAATGATAACATCTACATTAGCAGTTGTGTTGTTTCACAGACATATTATAGAAAACATCTGGACGAAACCATATTTTTACCCTGTTACCAAACCCACCCCAACTTCGTCACGACTTGACTATAATTAAATAGAATTAAAACATCTTTCAGTATATAATGGTGAGGAAAAACATGAAATAAAATAAATAAACCCATCTTATAACATATCATAATTTCTCTTTTACTTCTGAACGCTTCTCACACATTATTATTACTGCCCTATTTCCAAACAGGTTATATCCATTCCTGAAAGGAGAGGGCCTCCTCTGACTTCCAGCTTCAGATTATTATCAGTCTGTCAATCATTAAACTAGTTTGGACCCAATATTTTGTGTTTGGCTCTTATTTCGTTGTCTGTCCACCTGCCTAATACAAAGAATCTAGGACATGCAGATGTGCTCATGAACTTTTCCAGAAACCTTGAATTTTTGTACAAAACCATCACCACCCTCAACCTTACTTCTCCAGCAATATGGCCTTACGGTCAGGAATATATCTTTTAATCCAAGCCCTTTTTTCTATTTTTATATACTTTAAAAAGTAATTTATTCCTGTGATGCAAAGCTGAATTTTCAGTATCATTACTCCAGTCTTCAGTGTCACATGATCCTTCTAATATGTTGATTCATTATCAATATAGATAAGTTACTTTTTTTGGAACCTGTAATTTTTTTTTCAGGTATCTTTGATGAATAAAAAGTTAAAGAGAACAGCACTTCATTAAAATAGAAATGTTTTCTAACAATATAACTATCAATCTTTCTAACAATCTTTACTATCACTTTGAATCAGTTTACCACACAAACAAACAAATGTACTGACCCCAAACTTTTGAGTGGTGGTATATAATGTTACAAAAGGTTTCTATTTAAAAAAAAAAAAAAATGCTGTTCTTTTTTTATCATTTTATTTAAAGAAATAACACAGGTTCCAAAAAAAAAATAAATAAATAAAAAAAAATAAATTAAGCAGCACAACTGTTTGAAACATTAATAATAAATCATCATATTAGAGTGATTTCTGGAGGATCATGTGACACTGAAGACTGGAGTAATGATGCTGAAAATACAGCTTTATCATCACAGAAATAAATTACACTTTAAAGTATCTTAAAATAGAAAACCATTATTTAAATTGTAATATTTCACATTATCACCTTTTTTCTGTATTTTTGTTCAAATAAATGAAGCCTTCATGGGCATAAGACACACACACACACACATACATACATATATATACACACACACACACACATATACATACATATATATACACACACACACACATACACATACATACATATATATACACACACACATACATACATACATACATATATATATATATATATATATACACACACACACACACACACACATATACATACATATATATATATACACACACACACACATACATATATACACACACACACACACACACATACATACATACATATATATACACACACACACACACACATACATACATACATATATATACACACACACACACATCCTCGCAGCATGTCAGTTATGCGTTAATTATTGCAGGGCAGATTAATTGTAATTTTTATTTAATAATAAAAGTAACTTCATAATAATAATAGGGCTAATAAAAATAAGAATGTAACAGGCCTACATTAATTGGAAATGCCAAATACTCTTAATATTGCCAATAATTGATGTTTTTGACAACATCTCTGGCTATCGTCGATACAAGATCATCGTCTTTTGACGCACCCCAGCAAGGGGAGGTTATCACGGGGCAGACGGCGCGTTGCCCGTTACGTCGTTTGGGCTGCCTTGTTGAGCGCAGTGGCACTGAGAACATTATTTTTCACACAATTTAAGCTCTTTTATTTTCCAAACGTTATAGGATTAGTCCAATGAATCATTCGGTTTGTAATGCATACCAAACCGAAAGCCTTGTACCGAATGGTTCAATATGAATACGCGTATCGTTACACCCCCAAAATATATATATATATATATATATATATATATATATATATATATATATATATATATAAGTACAAGTGATTAATCGTGATTAACTGCATCCAAAATAAAAGTTTTTGTTTGCATAATGTGTGTGTACTGTGTTTATTATGTATATATAAAACACACAAACATATGTGTACTGTGTATATTTATGTATATATAAATAGACACATTCAGTATATATTTAGAAAATATTTACATGTATATACATTTATATATTAATATTATTATATTTATATATAAATATATTTAATATACAAACAACATTTTTCTTAAATATATACATGCATGTGTTTGTACACATATACATACATATACACACACACACACACACACATAAATATACACAGTACACACTCATATTATGTAAACAAAAATCGTTTAATCATTTGACAGCACTAATACATATATATTAGGGGTTGCACTGACTAGTTCAACTAGTGCACTAGACTTTAATGCTCTGCCATGACGCTTTAAAGGAACACTCCACTTTTTTTGGAAATAGGCTCATTTTCCAACTCCCCAAGAGTTAAACAGTTGAGTTTTACCGTTTTTGAATCCATTCAGCCGATCTCCGGGTCTGGCGGTAGCACTTTTAGCTTAGCTTAGCATAGATCATTGAATCGGATTAGACCATTAGCATTTGGTCATCAAAAATGACCAAAGAGTTTCAATATTTTTCCTATTTAAAACTTGATACTTCTGTAGTTACATCGTGTACTAAGACCGATGGAAAATGAAAAGTTGCGATTTTCTAGGCCGATATGGCTAGGAACTATACTCTCATTCTGGCGTAATAATCAAGGAACTTTGCTGTCGTACCATGGGTTCAGCAGGCGCAATGATATTACGCAGCTCCTGAAAGCAGTCCCCAGCTCAGTAGCCTATGATATAGCCTGAGGACTACTTTCAGGCGCTGCGTAATATCATTGCGCCTGCTGCACTCATGGTACGGCAGCAAAGTTCCTTGATTATTATGCTGGAATGAGAGTATAGTTCCTAGCCATATCGGCCTAGAAAATCGCAGCTTTTCATTTTCCATCGATCTTTAGCTACCGCGATGTAACTACAGAAGAAGTCAAGCTTTAAAATAGGAAAATATTGAAACTCTTGCTCATTTTTGATGACCAAATGTGCTAATGAGTCTAAATCGATTCAATGATCTATGCTAAGCTAGTTAAATGCTACCGCCAGACCCGGAGATCGGCTGAATGGATTCAAAAACGGTAAAACTCAACTGTTTAACTCTAGGGGAGGTGTAAAATGAGCCTATTTCCAAAAAAAGTGGAGTGTTCCTTTAAGCTTGACGTCAACTAGTCGCTGGTCCTATAGAGGGCGCAACAGGATAAGTAATCTTTGAAGGACTTTCATATTTACGCTCCATTTCCAAATAGTTAAAATGACAAATAAATGCATACTCCGAAAGCGCTCCACAAGACATGTGTGATTATATTACTGGATGCTCGAAATTGAACGGGAGAATGCGCGTTTTAAACAGTTTATTGTACAGGTAAATTAATCTCCGTTCTAATCTAGTGCGCTGCTGCACTGTACCGCACTCACATAGGCTACAGACAGTAGCTCGTACATCACGCGCAGATCACGCACAAATGTACTGTCAACACTGTTCTGTGATTTCTCAATAAAATAGCTTTGAAACTGAAAAGTTCTAGCATCTCAACTAAATCCCACAGCTTCACTACTAGTAGAGAGACGCTGCCAGGTAGAATTCATTCACACAGGCAATCACTAGACTCACTAATGCATTCATATATATGTAATCTTTACTGTGCTACTTTATCTGTGTCTGATTTAGAACGAGCAGAAATCTGTGAGAAATATAACAACCCAAAGACAAAAGAACTGATAAAAAAGTTGTTATGAGCAATAGCCATGTGGGCAGCGCTGTGTCATATGCCATAGCTGTACACAAGGTGTTTGAGTCTCAGCTCCAGGTTCAGGCTTATTTGTTCATTAATGACGTCATCAGCGACTAGTCGACGTCGACTCGACTTTGATCACACAAAAGTCGACTTTAAAAACACAGAAGTCGTTCAACCCCACATCACATGAAGCCCTGAAGACAGACAACAAACATGATACATTAATTACATTAATACTCACCCTAGGATAGGATGCTTTGGCAGACCGTTTGACTGAGGCACCACCTACAGGAAACAAAGAGCAGGACATGTCACAATGGTCAAATTTATAACTATTAATATTCTAAAATAAGATCTTCTTTATGACGTATGCAGCCTACAAATGCGACCTCCGGAGGATGCAGCCTCTACAGAGCAGACAGCAGGAACCACAGCACTGTGTTCAGTGGGTAAAGCCCAAAATAAAACAGACACTCATACTAGCAGTACTGCACAGCTTATACTGTATAATATACCCTAAAAGAGTGCAACAACAATAAAAAAAAAGGTAATGTACTCCCTTGTTGTTAATTGACCCTAATGTTGCACGTTTAATCCAGCAGCAAGTGGAATACATTTTTGTGTTCTTCAGAAAAAAAGCGATTTTTAATCCAATTTTGTACACAAATGTTATAACGTTTAGAAGAAAAACTAAGACGGAATCATGATTCACTGCTTCTGGTTCCATGTAGGTATTCCATGCACATTCCTACATCCAGCAGTCACACAGCTCTGATGTCTAACAGGAAGACAGTCGATCACACGGAAGAGTCAACTCACTGACGGTCTGGCATCTAGTCCTGCTGGAAACGCGAGTCGAGTTAACCTCATGTTAAAGACGCATGATATGGAATAAAAGCAGACATGATCTGATAACGCACATCAGGTGTGAGTGTCTGCTACAAACAGGGAGTCTTTCATATACGCTGTGTAAGGACTTTGCGTGCAAATTCATCTCTCAGTCACTGTCATATGCAAAACACATGCATAAGAGGTATTATTAATAAGCAAAACAATACTCAAAATATCACGCATGTAAATGTAAAAGCAGATATTAAAATGCACTGCAATGTGTTTCTGGGTGCTTGTTTACTGACTCATGTCAAGAGTCCACCCACAAGTCTTTATGATATGCTGGCCTCAAGATATGACTTCAGTCCAGGGCTGCATGATTAGTCAGAATAAAACCGAAATCGTGATATGGCTTGGTGCGATTACAAAACCACAGAGGCTGTGATTTAATTCAATAAATACATGTGCTGCGGGTTTCAGAAAGAAGCACACTTCTTTTACATGTGAGCAGCTCATGATGCAGTGTTTTTTAGTGTCTCTACATGTGCTCTGATTTTGGGAAAAGCAACATGCGTCAAAAATAATCCCAAACTTGCAAGGAGAAGCGCTAATAAACGGGTTGTTGCATGACTATACGTACCGTATATATATCAAGAGAGATTTTATATAAGTCTGTTTTCCTCTTTTTATCGTTGCCCAGTTGAAAATATTCTAACAAGCCACACAGTTTAAGGTATTGCCCATGTGCATAGCACAAAAAGAGCAATATGAAGTTTAGCGGTTTGCTAAAATCATAACCCTTAATATGAGCAACAGTAACAGCAATACTTGTGTACGATTCATAACAATGAGTGTAGAACTGAGATCTGAGCACTGAGCGGGTCTCTCCACTAGAGGGCAGCTGTGTACCTCAGTAAATGTACACCGGAAAGAGACGCCTCTTGATTCAGTTAGTGGGCATCTGGCATCATAATGGTCCACTGCTGTCGTCCAGCTGTGCATATTCACAACATGGCCGTATATCATTTCTATCTGGTTAGACCTGCCATTTCGTGTTGCCTGAAAGCCAATTTTCCCAAGCTACTGATCTTATCCATCACGTATAACATACAGTGAGACTAGTCAGAGTGTTCAGATGTTTTCTAATGTCACAGGCTCTTTCGTGCATAGTGTCACTATTTGCATTCTTTTGAGATTGACATCTATTGTCAGTCTTGTATCAGATTCTGCCGTTTTCTTTTTCTCTCTCATGCAAACAGTAAACCAGGTAGGGAGCATTTTTCACACAATGCCTTCACCTGTGAGCGTTCAAGACCCGTCCTCCCCCACCCTGACCGATAAAACACATTGTCTGTAGAAAAACACAGCCTCCGCTTCTCTTGAACAGGACAATCTCCTTTCCTGCTTGACATCTTCTAATACAAGAGTGTCCGCATTTACCCCGGCTTTCCAGGGCGGAGAGATGATGAGCTTCGCTTGAGTAATTGCATGGCACGGGTCCCTCGTTCACCACAGCGATGAGCCAACCCTCGGCAGGGAGGACAGGTGCTGAACAACAGGGCTTCACACCTACAGATCTGGCTCCTGTATTTCTATTGTGTGCACAATATCAGGAGGTGAGCTTTCGCTTCCGGCGGGGTAAATGAATGGGTGGATTTGCGAGCAGGTTTCAGGTTGAAGTCCGTGTGGAATTCCATCAGAAAGGTCGAGCCGTGGCCCGGATGTGTGTGTGTGTGTGTGTGTGAGACGGGGGCTCGGCGGAGGAGCGATGAATATTTCACCACGTCCAGAGAGAGGAGTATCCAGTTTCACAGCCTGGCCATTGACACCCGCAGCCCACAAATATCACAAATCAGGGCTCCCTCCAAACAAATAGCGCTACATATACAGGTGGCTCTTTCAGAGGCATTAGACCTCATCAACTTAAAAGGAGCACCTGGAATGAGATCGTGTGCCTCATCAGACTAGCCCTACCACTAAAATTAGCACAAGTATAATACAATAGATGCGGACCGTGACATTATGTCGTTGCCTGACTTGTGTAACACGCTGCTCTGTGAAATCGCTGACGGCCCAACAGTTCTGGGACTAAGCAAAATCCCGTCATTTACATGCATGTTTGCATGCATGCAAATAAAACTGGCTATGATATTTTTGGATATATTGTCATGTTATAATACCATACAGTCTAAAGCCTCCTTTTCAACAACTCTGACATTCACATATGATTGTTGCATTCCACCCCTATTGAGATTAAAGGTGCAGCATATAATGTTGACAGCTAGTGGTTGAAATGGGTACTGCAGTCCAAATTCAAAATATTGGAGAGAATCGTTTCTCCTGCCCCCTTCTACTCAGGCTAGATACTCACACGGGTTGCCAGATTGAGGACATGCAACCCGGGGTGTTGAAATATTCTTGGGTAAATTGGCAGTGGGCGGAATCACACAGACCAAAACAAAAACAGACACTCTCACACGGAACACATTTTAAAGCAGAGTAACTTGCTGTAGCATTGTGTTTTTGGAGAAACAAGTATGTGAACTTGTTTCCTAAATATATATGAGCATGTTTCTTAAATATCTGTTTTTTTTTTTTGGGCTTTCCCTGACTAAAGATTTTTTCTATTTGACTAGTAGTCCTTCATTTAAAGGGATAGTTCACCCAAAAATGAAAATTGTCATTAACTTCATGTTGTTCCAAACCCATAATAACTTCATCTTCAGAACACAAATTAAGATATTTTTGATGAAATCCGAGAGCTTTCTGACCCTCCATAGACACTAAAACAACTGACACAGTCAAGGCTCAGAAAGGTAGTAATGACATTGTTAAAATAGTCCATGTGACATCAGTGGTTCAACCTTAATTTTATGAAGCTACGAGAATACTTTTTGTGCGCAAAGAAAAAAAAATTTATTCAAATATTTCTGAAGATTTCAACAGAGGATGACTTTCAATTTCTTGGAGAAATTGAAAGTCATCCTCTGTTGAAATCTCCAGAAATGTTTACGAAGACTGTTTTATGTATAGCGTGTGCATTCCTCTGCTTGTAAACAAGGCGCAGCGCCTGTGTGCTCTACGTCAGAATGCCGGCTCCTGCGTCAGCAGCACCACATGCATGCAAAAGAGAAGAAATTGTTGAATAAATCGTTATTTTTGTTTTCTTTGAGCACAAAAAGTATTCTAGTTGCTTCACAAAATTAAGGTTGAACCTTCACTGATGTCACATGGACTATTTAAACAACTATTTGGCTACCTTTCTGGGTCTTGAATGTAGTAGTTGCATTGCTGTCTATGCAGGGTCAGAAGGCTTTCGGATTTCATCAAAAATATCTTAAATTGTGATCTGAGGATGAACAAAGGACTTACGGGTTTGGAACAGCACGAGGATGAGTAATTGGTGACAGAATTATTTGACATTTTTGGGTGAACTAACTCTTTAAGCCACCAGTCAATTTAAGCGCGTGTTTATATTACAGAAAACACTAGCTTCTCAATAAATAAATAAATGATCTCCTTGCTATTTTTTCTGAAACATTCATAGTAGGGCTGTCAAACGATTAATCGCGATTAATCGCATCCAAAATAAAAGTTTTTGTTTACACAATATATGTGTGTCTTCTGTATATATTTATTTTGTATATATAAAGACACACGCATACAGTATATATTTTGAAAATATTTACATGTATTTAAAAGTTTATATTTATATTCATATAATTTATATTATATAAAAATATATTTAATATATAAATATAACATGTTTTTCTTAAATATATACATGCATGTGTTTGTATTTATATATACATAATAAATATACACAGTATACACACATATATTATGTAAACAAAAACTTTTATTTGGGATGCGATTAATCGCGATTAATTTTTTGACAGCACTAATTCATAGTCATTACTTTTGCTGCTGCTTTGCAGCAAGCTTAATGTGGGTGCTTGAGTGTGGAAGAGGCTATATCTTAAAGGGCTTATTATGGTAATAATGATAACAATATATATTTAAGTAATTATGCTTTAGTACAAGCAAAAAAAATTAGCTCTTTAATACTGAGTTCAGCTGATGTCCGATCACATATTACAGGTCTCCGGGTGTGTATTTATCAGCTGTTTAACCACAAAACGTGTCCAGTCATTTTATCATGCTGCTTTGGGTCTTGGGTTTTTAAGCACCGACGCTTCAGGTGTTTCATAATGTGAAGCTGGTTTTGGTTATATGTCAGGCATTATCATTTATTTGTTATGAATAATCTTATTTTTGGGTTTGCAGCATTTAAGTTAGAAAAAAGATGAAAGTCCTTTTCATTTATTAATTTATTTATTACTTTATTGATGTATATATTACATAAGAATGTAGTAACATCTACATGGTTATGTAATATATACATTTGGGGGTTGAATTTCAAGCAAAAATATGGGAATTACATTACTCATACTGTTTTAACTCCCACTCCTGTAACCAAGTCTCATGATGTTGAATATAGTGTACACTTACAAGTGAATACTTTTTTGTTTTTATTTTTGGCAAAACGCAAACACGTTAAAATAAACAATGAGATGTGGTGGGCTTGAAAGGGTAGCTTGTGTTTATTTTTTTGCTGTCACTGAGGTGACACTCTTCTGAGAGAGCAGTTTGGATTTAGCATTGCTCCACCGGCAATCCTCTTTAAAGTGATCCTGATCCTCTGATCCACTCAGACGTGAGGACTGCAACTGCATGCACGTCATGACACGGCCTAGGCACTGACACACATACACACCTATACCTGAACTTCACATGAGCTTCTATTATTCCTAAACTAAATTCACTAAACAGCATTTAAAGCTTTTATTTTTTCTGACAGTGATGCCAATGGAAACTTCCCACTGCGAAGTCAAGGTGTTGCTAAGCATTTGCTATGGTATTCTGAAAGGCTATTTACACCTCCATGATACAGTTCAATGTAAGTAAATGGGATTTTTTGGCCTAATTTATCGCTTGTGAGGTGACAATCAAACAGATCAACCATAATCTGACTTGAGGAACCCAGCATGAAGAGAAGGCAACACAAGCAGCATTCATGTAGGTTACAGTGGTAGACGAGAAGGAAGATGAAGAATACTGACCAGATTTTCATATGTGGAGGTGTATGTCTGCATCAGACTCTTGGTGGAGTTTCTCCTGACGGGCGAATCGTTGTAGTCCGCTGGAGGCAGAACCATCATGTCGTCCTCTGGGTCCTTCTGCATGAGGTTGGCCACGCTCTTACTGCGCATCGGAGGATTTCCAGCAATACTACAACACATTTTGGCAGAAGAAACCTTTATTTAGACTGCATTTTAACATGTTTGCTAACCAACTACTCTTCAACGAACACATAGTTCAATGCTATAAGCTCTGGTTGGTATCAAAGGAAATCTCCTCAACCCCCTCAAGCAGTGATTCCCAAGCCATGGTTTAATTCTGCTTAACTATTTAATGCAAACTATGCCAAAAAACGATGATCTTCTTCTAAAGGACCCCTTTCCTCAAATATAAAAGCAGCTACTGATCAAAAGCATTGCCGACCAAAAGTTTGTGTCAATAAAATTTTCGATAGAAGTCTCTAATGCTCACCAAGACTGCATTTATATAATTAAAAGTACAGTAAAAACAGTAATTTTGTGAAATATTATTACCATTTAAAACAACTATTTTCTATTTGAATATATTTTAGAATGTAATTTATTCATGTGATGCAAAGCTGAATTTTCAGCATCATTACTCCAGCCTTCAGTGTCACACGATCCTTCAGAAATCAGTCTAATATGCTGATTTACTGCTCAAGAAACATTTGTTTATTATTATCATCAATATTGAAAACGGTTGTGCTGCTTAAATTTTTTGTGGAAGCTGCGATAATGTTTTTTTTTTTCAGGATAATTTAATGAATAGAAAGTTAAAAAAAGCATTTATTTGAAATAGAAATAAAAATCTTTAATGTCATTTTTGATCAAGTTCATAAATCCTTGCTGAAAAAAATCTTACTGGCCATAAACTTTTTTTTGCAGAATTTTTGCAGCATCAAATTACACAAAGTGACAAACTGTCATGTGAAACATTTCTCTATGTTTTCAGTTAGCGTATGGTTAACAATAGGGTTCCCACACTTTCTTAAATTTTTCTAAGACTTTAAATAAAGGTTCCAAAAGGGTGTTTTTGCAGTGATGCCATAGAAAAACCATATTTGGTTCCCCAAAGAACCTTTCAGTGAACAGTTCCTAAAAGAACCATTTTGAACATTTTAAAAATCTAAAGAATCTTTTTTGACTATAAATAACCTTCTCTGCATTTGAAAGGTTCCATGGATGTTCAAGGTTCTTCATAGAATCATTAATTCCAATAAAGAACCTTTATTTTTAAGAGTGTAGTTCAAATATATTATTAACATTTACTGACATATTGCTTGAGAATTACTGATATAAAAATTATCATTAAACTTTATTTGGAGCACTACTTGAGCACAATACACATTTCTTAATATTAAGCCTAAAATGTGTTTTAATGTCACTATTGACAAGGATTGTATGCTGTTTGAATAATATCAGTCTTTAAACGCAAGATATTAGATTATAGTATACTTGCAATACTTTCACTTTAGCACAATCAAATATACTTCACTATATCTTTAGTTGGACTTCAGCACTACTTCTGCACAATTAAAATACATTAACTACAAAATTAGTTGTTCCAATTTAGCAGACTTTAGTATACTCAAAGTACAATTGCAGGGTACTTTTTTTATTAAGTGCATAAATATGTAAATGTATTTGTAGTATACTTGGCATGAAATACATGCATTACAAATGCATTTAAGTATATTTATTTTTCCACTAGGTTAGACTGTATTTTCTTTTCATTTTACTGAATTTATATTGTCTAGAAACTTTGAGAACTTATCCATTTCATTTATCTCCATGACTTGTTCAGATCTGGAAACTACACATGGTACAAAGTTAATCAACAAGCTAGCACAGCATGTTAGATAGCATGCATAATCAGAAAACTGCATTTGCTGCTCTCATTATTAGCTGCAACACAAAAGGCTTTTTGATCAGGCATTACAGGATCCTCTCAGGGTCCAAGAGGATAGGATTTCATTTGACATCAGAAAGCATTAAGTCTTGGTGTTCTTCAAGCAAACATTAGCAGAGGTAGGTGCATGATCTGACCTCACACACTTTGAATAACAGCAGTGGGAAAGAGCACAAGGGATTAGAAGTCTCATGAAGCATGCCTGGGTCAGTCTGGGTAAAGCCTATTTCTAATGTTTCACTCTCTGCAGAGTGTGTGCAAAATCTGCAGCTCTCAATATATGTCATTTAATCAATCAACCATTAAAGCTGAAGTGTGTCATTTTATCAATGATGATTTCCCCAAAAACTCTAACACTGTGATGCCATAGCTGTTTGTTTAAGTATGGCAAAGCAACACTGCATTGACTCGACCAATGGTGTGAGTTTGGGGCGGGACTAACTGTTTGTCCAACCAATAGCAGTCATAAGGTGTGTTCAGGAAACCTGTTTGAAAAGAATTGCTTCTGGCGATGCTAAATGACACACCGTCAAACTTATTTGACCCATGCAATCCAGAAAAAAGTAATATCTGAGAATGTGGTTTTTGAGATAAAGGATGTAATGGTCTTAAAATAGGGCTTGACTGCTGTGAAGCTTATGTTCCTTCTCTTCAGAGGCGCAGCGATCAGTATCAGAGCTAATCAGGACAACAAAGAACCGTGTTAGTGTGTGTGTGGTATCTGATTACCTGTTATTTACCGCTAGCTCTGTGTATGCGCGACAGTAAGATGATGGAAACCAGCCCCGCCTGTAAAAACACACACAGACAGACAACACAAGTCAGTTAGATGGAAAAAAGAGAGCGGATGCTTTTATCTGGCCCTGGATAAACGGCTCTTATAATGTCTGCTCAGTGTTTACTGAACACAGTCTGGGATTGTTGGACATAAAACACAGAGAAGCATTTCGGAAGTCATCTAAACATGGAGAGTTGCATTGCGTTCTCAGAAAGGAAATCCAAGCAGAGGGCCGTCATCTGAACGTGCAGCGGTGTGAGGTGACTGGTGTCATCAAACGCACACAGGACGGCCTGTCATTACTTCAAGCACAATGGCAGTGTTTGTCTGGGTGTGGTGGTTTTTCTCAGGACTTTATGTTCTTGTAATCCAAGGGAATGTGAATACTGATGGGAAACTCAGTTTCTACAACCACCTCCACCCCTGAAAGGCACGGGGAAAGACAAATAACATCTTGCATGGTGTTTTATGTAGATTCTGAATGTGGCGGCACTACTCTCTGATCAAGTGTACCAGCAGAGACTGGACGATGTTAACTCTGTAAAGTCTGACATATATAAAATATTTAAAAGGTTGTGTATGTATCAAAGTTGATATATAAGGCTTGTATGGTTCATATAGTATGATATGAAAGAACATGGAGCTCAAAGCAAAGAGAGAATGAGAATCAGATGCCCAAATTGAGAAAAAACACTGTGCAATTTGGTGTAGTTGCTGATATTTGCATGGCCAAAAACTAAAACGAAACTGGCATATAAATCAGTATAAATAACAATATCTGATATATATAGCTCCCAATAATGTCTTAGTAAGAAGATACTTAAATTAGTGCTGGCCATCGTTTAAAAAAAATTAACTAATTAATCACATTTTTTTCTGAAATTAATTGCGATTAATTCCACCTAACGTTAAAATTTTTAAACACTTTTATACTGCAATAATTTCACATTCAATCTTCAAATTAATGTAGAAACAACAAAGACAGTATATTTTTAATGGCATCTTTTTAATAAATGAAGGCCAGTATCACTGACATACTCCTGGTGTCTCTAGGAAATTGTTCTTTTTTTCTAATATTTAGCCATTGACTATAGCCATTCAACAATACAGTATAATTGAGAGCTATCAATTTTAACATTTATTAGACTTTAAAAAAAAACAACAACTTTTAATTTAAGGGAACTTAAAACTAAAAAACTTCTCATAAACCCATTATAATAAATGTCATATTTAGCTGCCCTTCAGCAAGTAAGAAATATACAGAAATTGAATGAAGTTATCAAACACAATTCTAAATTAAACGCTATCACTTTAAGAGCTGCGGCTGCTGAACGTGACACGGATCTGACATGCATGCTCGTAGATTTATTCGTGCTTTAAATATTTTTAAATAGCGTTAAACTGGAATAATTAATCACCTAAAAATTTAAAAAATTAATGCGCTAATTTTGACAGCACTAATTTAAATGCTTAGTCTTTTTGATCAAAGCTCAATGCAATGCAATGCAATACAATGACTGGGAGATGAATATATAAATGTTCCTCAAAAGCCTGATGGATCGTATCTGATAGATTTGAACAACTTTTCTAAAAAATGTGGAAGTTGTTTTAGTCCAGTAAATGTTCATCTTGAGAAATTTTTGATCATGTTAATAAATTAAGAGGACTTAGAAATTTGCATATTAAGTATGATACAGTAGGCTTTATAGGGTTAATGCTTCAAGGTTTCTCTCTCTCAAAAAAAAAAAAAAAAAAAGGGTTTTACTGCATCTCATCACCTTTTAAGACTAAAAAGAACTTTTCTACTTTTTGTGCCGAACTTAGGAACTAAATTGGTCTAAAGATCATATATTGTAACTAGCGATGTTCATTTCGGTTATTTTTCCTAACCGACAACCGTCGCTCGTTAATCGATTATTAACCGTTAACCGACAAGATTATTTTAAATTAGAACTGAATTAAATTAGAAAGAATAAGTGTCTGTGACCCGTTAAAAATACTAACATTTGTTTTCCGGGGATTAATTTTACATGCGCAAAAAGCAGCAAACAACAGAACATGAGGATTCACATGGTCATATCATATCACATCACGCACCTGCAGCGCTTCTGCGAGCGGAGAAAAACATAATAAAGCTAGGTGCTATATAATAACGAATAAATAGGCCTATACGAGAAATATATTTTCACTTAAATAATTTAAGAAAACGAAAGAAAAACTGTGCAACAAGTAGCCTATGCAGAGTTTCGGTTCATTTTTGTGCTGCGCAAAAGGAAAAAAGACGGCAGAAAGCAGCATCCTATTTTTTAGGCTTATTTTACAAAAACGCAAAGATTTGTTTTTATTGTGAAAAAAACAAGTGATTGCGCTGGCGCCGCATGCACGCACACAGTTAAGCTTTCTACTTTGACAATGCAGCCTGTTCATTATCATTATAAAAACAATCAGTCAAACAGATGGAAAAAAACACACTGCTCAGTTTAAATATGTAGTAAAATCTGTACGGTTAAGCGTTATCACCGTACCGCCGTGAAGTTATGCAAAACATTTTGTTTTACGTGGATATTGTAATGCGAGTGAAGAAGACCTACATAAAAAGGTAAATAATATTTTGGCACTCAAATACATCGCGAATACGGAAACATTTGATTTTGTTTCGAACAAGAGACCCAACATTGGCTTCAGTTTCGTTTTAGCCTAAATTAATTTGTTTTGGTTTGTCGTTTATCTATAGCTTCTAAATTCTTGTTCTTTTCTAAATGGCCTACTGTTAATTGAAAAGATTTGTTGTGGAGTGAGGGGAACTAAAATAGCCTAGCTATGTTTACAGTGTTTATTATAATGTTTGTAATTCGCGTCGGCCTATTTCTGAATGAAATAATAAAATGCGACTTATAGGCGATTGTTCTCTCTCTCTCTCTTTCTCTAAAAAAAACGTATTTTTGTATATGCGTAGCTTATTTTAACCATGCAGCAAACCATTTAAAATATTTTGATAAATTACTGAAAAAAATAAATAAGTGACTTTAAACCGTTTAACTGATTGTATTAACCGGTAATGAACATCCCTAATTGTAACTTCAAAAACTTTGTTTTTCTTCAAAGAATCCTATAGCCAACACTTGAACCCCATGCAGCAAAGAACCATGAGGAACCTTCATTTCAAGGAGGAAAAAAAAAAAAAAGACTAGTCAGTGGCATGTCTAAATGTCTGAACAACTTCCTGAAATCTGTATATTTAGGCTCCATCCAGTGTGTTTCTTAGTCATGTATGAGACATTAAACACCACCCTTCAATAGCACATCTGAAGAAACAGGCTAAATAACCTACAGATTATACAAGATCAAGGGAACGTCATTCACAGCAGGGGATTTCAAGTCTGTCAGCAATCACAGTAAAGTTTATGGTTGAAGGCGTTGAATTTACTACAAAAGCAATGCGTCAATGGCTGTAGCGGTGAGGCTTTGAAGACCCCATGAAATCAAAAGTGGAGTTCTGTGGCTTTTAGTCCACATCGGTTAGCTTTAAGGTTATGTATTTACATTCTAGTATCCTCCGAAACGATGACCATGTTGAAATCTTTCTCTTCGAGGACAGCAGAGCAAACTTTTCATATTGCTTTCAATGTAGACACTGCAAATCTCAGGCCAAATCCCTTCACTTCTGCCCTTGTGTTCATGCTCCACATGAAGAAATGTTAATATTTGTCTTTTTGTGCTTGGGTGTGCTTTTCAGTGTACTTAAAATCAACAGAAGAGAGGAGCCACGGTACAGAGACAGTGATCTGTAGACACGGGCTGGAAAGTTTCACCAGTGATTTTAAGCTCATTTCCTGCTTGGCATTCAAGAACACGAGAGGACATTTTAATTGACCTCGCAAATGTATTATTAATAACAACCGTCGATCAGGCTGAAGTTTTCTTTAAATAGAAGCACTCAGTCTGTCTGAACAGGTCGTTGTAGTGTTTTAAAATGCCTCGTTTAGAAAATGGTGCTTGCGTGTAATTTGGCACATATTAATGGGTTGCTAGGTGACAAGTCTGACTTCATGTATCGTTCCCTATAGGGCTCAGACAAGTTTGATGTTGTTTTTAAAGCAGAACACCACCAACACACACAAACAACTGAGTGAGTCAAACTACAGATTACCCAAAAATGCAAAGGGTGAGAAAATGAAACAATGTTCATTTTTAGGGGGAATTATTCCTTAAAATAAATGCAATTCTTTGTATCAATTGACTATAGTAACATGCAAAGTTCCCCAGTTGTCAGACAATAATTAGGGCCCTGTGATTTTCTTGATGTGGAAAATGCGAATGGAATCACGGAATCCAGTCATAAAAATGGAATTTACTGTATAATGTGGAATGTCACAGAATAATTCTAAATGTGAAAAAATGTAAAAGTAGGTCAGTACAGTTAAATCAAAACTCAATATGGATTAATGTCTGTGAATATTAAGCCACATAATACTATTTAATATGAATCCTGCGTGTTGTGCATGTCTCTGTGTGAATGAATGGGGTTTTGTTTACTACACACACACACACAAGCATGTGACGCTCCTGTGTTTTCAGACTCTGCCGCCTCAATATATGAGTACATGAACACATGGATATAATCTCTAGAACTGCCCTGAGACTCATTTCATGACGATTTTACCATTCTTTAGAGAAAAAAACTGTGTAATATCATATAAACAGAAACTTAAAGGTCTTCACAGCAACCCGTCAAAATAAAAGTTCAGTTTAACTTGAAGAAACTGTGACAGAAATATATTACTTAATGATTGTACTACTACTACTAAAAATATTTTAACCAGAAATATTTACCAGAAAAATGATTTACCAGAAAATTGTAAATACAACATGTGACTTCTGAACACATATTTCTGAAAAAATAAATAAATAAATAAAATAAAAAATATATAATTTATCAAATAAATTAAATTAGAGATGCCTTTGATTATTAAAATTTAATGAAACCATTAAAATGGAATCCAGAAAATTAATTGAAAACAGAATTTGGTAATAATAAAACTGGATTCGAGAAAAAAAAGTGCTATTTCATAGGGCCTTAAAAATTTAATTTATGTTAAGCTTTTAATAAATTGCTGTTAAATTGTGTAAGTTTCATTCTCTCAATTAATTAGATATGCTTTTTGATTAATAAAACCAATTTTGAATAATTTAACCATTAAAACAGAGTCTAGAAAAATTAAAAATGGAAAAAAAAAAAAACCAGAAAAATTGAAAAAAAAAAAAAAAAAAAAAAAAAAAATAAAAAAAAAAAAAAAAAAAAAAAAAAAAAAAGATTTCGTAGGGCCCTAAATAACATCAGATGCCAATTTAAAAGTGAACCTCTACTGAAAATATATTTAAGAAACAAAATACTTGCTGTGCAACGGACACTTTTCACACATCCAAAACAGCACCCAATGCATTTGATTGTACTGCAGAGATACACATTAGGGAAAGGGAAGTGGTGTGTGGCCAAGCATGGTGACCCATACTTTGAATGTGTGCTCTGCATTTAACCCATCCAAGTGCACACACACAGCAGTGAACATACACCCGGAGCAGTGGGCAGCCAATGCTGCGTCGCCCAGGGAGCAGTTGGGGGTTCGGTGCCTTGCTCAAGGGTCTCACCTCAGTCGTGGTATTGAGGGTGGAGACAGTGCTGGTTATTCACTCCCCCCACCTACAATCCCTGCCGGACCTGAGACTCGAACCCACAACCTTTGGGTTACAAGTCCAACTCTCTATCCATTAGGCCACGACTGCCCTAAATCCCGATTAGGGATTTACTGGAAAGCAAAGGAAAATTACCCAAGTTTGAATTGTAATTTTACTACTTGTCTTCATCCTGAAAGTTTATTAGCTCTATTCCAACTTCTGACTTGACTTCTGTGGCAAAGATATTGACGACTTTGAATGCATTCAGAACGCACCCTGTCTGTTTTGCCATCTGGTAGCATTCTCTCAAACCAACAACAGTAGTTTTTGGCAGGAACGCTGGTGTGTTCAGACTATTTTCTCTGCCATAACTGTGTTATTCTGATTACGTCTCTTCCACCTGCTGAAAGTCCTCAGGTCCTTAGGGGGATTGTGTTCTGCATCTCAGATAAGCTGCCGCCCCGTCTGCTCTCTCTCGAAACAGGGCTTCATGTGGCTTTGACTGACACCACAATGAACTGGGTTTTCTTCATCACAGCTGGTTTGCAGACTGGCACCACAGCAGCTGTGCACACATAATGTTTCTCCACATCCTGAGCCACTTTGGTGCATCTGAGATGGACTGACTCACCAGCCAAACAACTTCACCTGGACAACGTTCTTAAAAACATTGGGCTGTTTTTAATTACATTTTTGGTAATCAAGTTTTGGTTGTAAAGCCAAACTATTACATGTCTCCATGAACCAGCTCTAGTGTGAAAAGCTCATATAAATGAGACATGCTGACAAGCTCCACTCACTGTTTGTTTTTCTGCAGCTCTCCGTACATCCAGCCGTCCCTCTCGTCAGGAATCAGCAGTGAGATAATGTCTCCTTCTTCAAAACTCAGCAGCGTGTTGTTGTTTCCAGACTTGTGGGGGAAAATGGTGCGCACTTTGGGTCTTCTGTCTATGTGATTGAGGCCAGTGGCCATCGACACAGACCTAGACAATCCGCTGTCCTCATTGTTGTAGTCTGGAGGAGAAAAGACAGACAACATGTCTCCCAAGGTCCTCATTTTTACTGTTAAAAATGTTGCAAATTTGACATATAAAACAATAGTTCTCTGAATTTCTAATTCACTTCTTTTTTTGTTTTGTTTTTTAACACTTGCAATGTGACATATTTCAAAGTGAAACAGGATATTCAACTTATATATATATATATATATATATATATATATATATATATATATATATATATGCTAATTACAAATATTTTTTTTAAAAAGTAATAATAAAAATGACAACTAAAACTGTAACTAAAAAACAAAACAAAACTGAAAACATAAAAAAGCTAATTAAAAATTAATAGGTACTATAATAATGTATAAATAAGTTAGACTAACCCCAAAAGGTCTATTATTCTAGATTTAATATTAATCTATTGCTCTATTTCTCTCTCTCTTATATATATATATATATATATATATATATATATATATATATACACATACATATATACATACATATATACACACTCATATATATATACATATATACACATATACATACACATACATACATACACAGTATATTATCTATTAAAGCTATATTTGCTGATATCTGTAACTTAACTGGTATTAAAATTACATAAACTATGACATTAACTAAATTACACTATAAAGGTTGCAATTCCTGCGTCACCTACAACCGCAGCCTACAACAATGAATAAATAGCCATTTAACTATTGGAACAATAGAGAGTCATGCACAATAAATCAGGAATATATTTTAGGAAAGCAAAAACCCCAAATCTGAACCTTTAGATTAATCGTGTTTGATTACAATGTGAGACTGGTAGAATAAATCCACAAAACATATAAGGTCCTACCAGACTCTCTCTCCTCTCTCCTGGAGGACTCTTGATTGAACATGTTGGCTAGGGGACTCGTCTGAGGCGGAGCTGGAGGTGCTGGAATCATAGCGTCTGAGATGCCCTGTACAAGTAAAGAAAACGCAGGTAAGCATTCATGAACACAACAGGCCCTATGGACTGAGTTGGTGTCCTCCTCACTCTGTTGTGGCGCTGGAGGGCTGGAGACGCCTGTGGAGTGTTGGACACTGGAGTGCGTAGACCTTCAATCATGGACATTACACTATCAGGGACATTGGTAGCGTCACCACATTTGTCCTGCCAGGTGGACACGTTCTCCGTCAGAAGTTCTCGAGCCTTCAAGAACACAAGAAGGTATTAGACGCAGGAGTTTAACTGTTGGGAGAGCTGTAATCATGAAGGTCTCCTCCTCTCCTGATGAAATAGCAAACATTGTGGATTTCTGCTCACCCACTGAAGTAACAAACCTTGTCATGGAAATTAGAGATCTGATAGGAGAAGGTGCAGTGCTTGTCCACCAGGAAGCAG
The DNA here is from genome assembly GCA_021397915.2 of Tor tambroides. NCBI lineage: Eukaryota > Metazoa > Chordata > Actinopteri > Cypriniformes > Cyprinidae > Tor > Tor tambroides. The sequence goes on along the minus strand of JAFVLL020036595.1, from coordinate 86,306 downwards.
AAGCGCCTCTTCTCCTCCAGCAGAGCCTCCCGGCAGCCGTCAGCAATAAACTTCTGCATGTCCATCTGACGGTGAGTGAGAGTCTCAAGACACTGCAGAGAAAAGAGAAGAAGGGCTCTTATCAGCTGTCCGATAAGCAGCGTGTTCATGGCTTTGGGAATGAGCTTTGTGATGACATCCCTTTTTCGCTGTGAACTTATAAAAGCATTATAAAGGAACAAAGTGACCCGTCATATATCTCTCAATTAATTAGATTGAAAAAACAAACAATTAATTAATATTTAATGAAACCATTAATGGAAAACAGAAATTGGCAAAAATGGAATTTAAGAAAACATTTTTCATGCATGATATTATCGGAACGATATCCGAATCGGCCGATAAAGGCTTAAAATGTAAACACCGATTTTGAAAAAATATGCCGATATGCCTTGCCGATAAGACGGATAGCTCACGTGTGCTCAGGGTGTGATAGTGAAAAGATAACATTAGCAGTGTGGTCATTCTTGAAGTGAACTTTTGCCTGAATGATAATTAGATTCACTGTTTAGCATCGCCGCATTTAATTTGAGAATGCATGTACAGAAGACGTCCCGTTAGGGTGACCACCCGTCGTGCATTTTGCGGGACAGTTCCGAAATTGAGAGCTTTGTCCAGCACCCCTTAAGACGTAAGCTGCGTCCTGTTTTCAATTATGTATTCTGTATTTTTTTTTTTCCATCCCAGAAATTGAAATGCCAAAATAAGAAATACATTAAAAACTGTGAATGCATTTAAAAATCCATTTGCGCAGTCGTCATGTTCTAGCTGTGAAAATAACCAACCGACGCAGTCGTAGAGAGGGGTTGACTTCTGCTGATGACTACTGCGTGGACGGCGCAAAGGATGTGTGGATCTCATCAAGTGCTCGAGCACCACCGACGGAAATGGTCGAGCGCACACGGAAAAACACAATATTCTCCTTTCATTTAAAATAAAAACGATTGCAGCTTTCAGACACAACTTTCTTCTCATTTTAATAGTTCGTTTGAGGCGGTTTCTATGGCGTTATTTTAATGACAAGTGTCCAGAGCGGATTATTGTAATGCGAGAGCGCAACAAATGTCTCCGCTTGCAGGATTCTCTTCACTCTCACACAAAACAGATGCGCTCTCTCTCTGGATCAGACATTAGGCCTACATGTGCGCGCTCAAAATATATACTCTCTCCTGGATTTAATGTTGCCAGAAGCGCAACCTGGATTGTGGGCAATGGGCATCCACCGGCAGAAACATAAATTGGTGCATAAGACAACAGATGTAATGTAAATCAGTATTTAAATAGCATAACAGCAGTAAATATATCTGTCTCACACGTGTCCCGCATTGTCCCGCAAAATCACATCTACTGTCCCACAACAGATCTATTGCCAGGTGGTCACCCTACGTCAGGTGTGCAAGAGATTCAACAGTTTCTAGCACGTGCAGCAGCAGCAGCAGTCTCCCCCGGGTCCTAATGCCCATCGGGTAAGGCGTTTTATTTACTTAGGGGGCGCTGTTGGCCTACTATATATAATATCGTTAAGATACTTGTGTTTCTGATTAAATAAAGCAGTATCACAGTATTTACATGGAAAAAAAAACAAAAAAAACAAACATGACACTTGTAAATTAAATAATTTAACATATACAGATTTATTCAGTAATATGTAATATTATATTTTTCAAATGGATTATGAAAAATTAAAAGATTTTTTGAATTTTTTACAAATCTTTTGCTTTAGACCATCTATTAATGTTAAATCCACAAATAAAATATTAAGGTTTTAACTGCATCTGTCTGAGAAAAAAAACAAACAAAACAAACAAAAAAAAAAACAGCAGAGATTGATTTTACTACGGATATTTTAAAGGCTTTCAATGTACTCTCATTAAAAAAAAGAACTTTAATAAAGTTTATTACTCCTAACAAATAAGCTTTTGCTCAAAACTAACCAAAATTAAAAATAATTTGCTTATAATTTGCGCACAGTAGAGACTTGGTGTGGTTTCAAAACAAAAGCAAATATATATATCGGTATCGGCATTCACCAAAATGATTTGAAAAATATCGGCATATCGGATATTGGCAAAATTCTAATATCGTGTATCCTTATAATATTTCATAGGGCCTTAAAAATATAATTTTTGTTAAACTTTTAATAAATTGCTTGTTAAACTTAAATTGTTTAATACTCGAAGTTTCATGATTTCAATTAATCAGACATGCTTTTTGATGAATAAAATTTAATTTTAAAACAAAGTCTAGAAAAATTAAAACAGGAAAAAAAAACAAAAAAAACCCACAACAAAAACAAACAAAAAAAAACAAACAGGGAATCCAGAAAAATTAAAACGCAATTTGGAAAAAAAAAATAAAACAGAATTTGGGGGGGGGGGGGGGGGATTTCAAAGGCCCCTCAATACTCAGACCTTTGTTTATCAGTTAACAAGCTGTTCAGCATGTACAATGAACGATAATGGTTAAAGATCACAGTACAGTCTCAGCTGTCAGCTTTTATAACGATGACGTCAATGTGGAATTGCCAAGGGAAAGGCCTGACAGCTACAGGTTGAAATTTGAGTTGTGAAGTCGAGAAGTTTGAATGTGCACAAGGGTGACTAAGATTTGAGGGCTACTGCCGATTTATAGTGAAAAATGACTTTTGGTCCGTTCCTCACTAATGGTTTCATTACGCTGGACATGTTAAGTATGTGGCCTGTGGAAGAAGTTGCATGCAGGTGTATTCGCACGGACACACCCTCGCGCTGGCATAGTGCAGCTGACGTAAGAGAGCATTCATCTCACAACGGGTTTCATCAGATCTCCGCTCCTCACAGATGAAACTGTGATCTCACTGATGAATGAAAGCCAAAGAACGCACCACATCCCTCTGTCCTTCCCTCACTGGTTGTCATGGAAAAGAGTAAACCTTTTGGTGTTACTAGTCACAATGGTTTTGCTTTCACTCAACTTTGAGCTTTCGGTCTTGTTTTGTCTGCGAATTTCTTTTTTTAATCACTCCATCTACATACAGTACTCTGGTAAAACAGGATCCTGAAGTGTGATTCAATGTTGCTACTTTTTGAAAATAACGTTCGGGCATCTTCCGTAAAGCCTCTCCCAGCATACTAAAGATATCTGGATCAAAGGTCAATTACAAAAGGAATTTAATAGGTGAATAGGCTGACTTATGATTCATTCAATGACAAGTGGAACAAAACAAAACTGCGATAACTACATAACACGTAATAAATATTTTGTTGGTGACTGCACCTATTTACATTTAAATTCTGATTAAAACATGCAAATTAAGGTTCATAAATATACACACATTTGTATTTTAAATCAGGTGGTACAAACCTCGCAGAAAAAGTCTTTTATATGTGATCAACAACTTACTGGTTGGTATAAGGCTGCATTTATTACATTAAAATAAAAATGCATAAAAAAAAAACAGTAATTTTGTGAAATATTATTATATTGCAATACATTTTAAAATGTAATTTATTCCTGGGATTAGGGCTGTGACGGTGGCAGATTTTTAATGGACCAACTACGGCGGTGTTAATTTTGAAAAATTTTTGAAACAAAAAAATAAATAAATGCAGGTGCGACTCAAACTATTAACAAACGTACGTGTTTATTTTAGCACTTCCGTTAGTGAAAACAGCAAAACGCAGTCTGAAAAACACTAGGCTATCCTAAGCCTAAGTAGCCTAAATAATTCATAACTTCAATCACATGCTGGAAAATCTGCATTGGCCTGATAACAATTAGAACGTAAACACTAATGCTTAAGCCTACCTTGGCTTTTATATAATGTTAGATTTAAAATTCTTTGACAGAAAAACAAACATGTTGATATTGTCCGGTTTAAGGGAGGACCTCATTGGTGTTACGATGTTTCCAGCTGCACTGAACACGCGTTCAGATGGTGTGCTTGTTGCGCAAATGCATTTTAAACAACCGTGGCCAGGTATCTTCCCTCATTACTCCACCACCAAGCAAGCGGGTCTTCGCTGGTCTCCTCTCGCAAATAGCAACTGGAAATTTAACACTTAACGCGCCGCACCGCAACAGCTAAAGTCTGTCTGCACTGGACGAGACAAAGCCACCGTTAAAATCATTTGAACTTTGTGTCAGCACGTCATAAATAAAACGAGGCTTCAGTTTACTGTCGGGGATTTGTTGTGCCATCTGGTGTAGACAGCATCACTGATTATAATGAATTGTGTTCTATTGACTATTGTATTTTGTTGTACGCGCAACGCCTCTCGCGTCAAAAGGAAATGTCATGGCATTTGAGGTAATTTGTGAATTAACAGTCTAAATAAACCAATTTACAACTAAATGGTATATGCTATAAATACCGAATTCTAATTTGCACTTGTATACAAAACTTTGTATTTTATGCTTGTTATAGAGTGTGTGACGCCACACGCATTACCGCTGGAGGCAATCAACCACTGCGGTTGTCATGGCGACCGTCACAGCCCTACTTGTGATCAAAGCTGAATTTACAGCATCATTACTCCAGTCTTCAGTGTCACATGATCCTTCAGAAATCATTCTAATATGCTGATTTGATGCTCAACAAACATTTATAAACATTATTATCAATGTTGAAAACAGCTGTGCTGCTTCATATTGTTGTGGAAACATTTATTTGATCTTTGTAACATTATAAATGTCTATATTCTCATTTGATCAATTTAATATGTCTATGAACAACAATAAAAATCTACACAATTTCTTCAAAAAATTTAAAACTGTACTGACCCCAAACTTCTGAACCATAGTGCATGTAAATAAATGTTTTTTAAACACATTTTTCAATGGTTTGACATTTGAGAAGCTGGGACAGTGAATGAAATGCCCTAGATTCTGCGAAAAACAGGTGACTTGGTATAAAAAGTCACTGACCTCAAGGTAAACAACCTATTAGAAACATGATATAACAATGTTATATAACAAGGTTAACAAGCTAGTGTTCCTGGCAAAGAATCTGTAGAAGTTGTGCTGCCTGTAACTACCTTTCTGTTAGTAGCAAATGCATTTTCTGCATACAGTTATGTGATCTTTTGAAGAATATAAATGTTGCACTTCAATGCACTTTCAATGTTCCACCAGCTGCTGCATTTGTTATTTATTGTTAAAGCAGAGCTGCAGTAAAATGTTTGATTTGTAATTTATTTTTTTGGTAATTTATGTTAATGTTGATGACTGGCAGTGAGTTCTTAAAAATAAAACTACACTTTCCAAATTTTTTTGTATTATCAGGATTATTTAATGAATAAATGGTAAAGAACAGCATTTATTTAAAATAGAAATGATAGAAATCTATTATTTTAAACTATTTCACAGTATTACGTTTTTTTTCTGTATTTTCTCTCTCTCTCATATATATAAAAAATATATTATATATATTTATTTATTTATTTATTAAGAAATACTTTTGAGCGAGGAAACATTGAATTTACCAAAGGTTACAGTAAAGACTATTTTTAAAACTTTTATAAATTTAATAAATGCTGTTCTTTTGAACTTTAAAAGAATCTTGAAAAAATGGTTTCCCAAAAATATTAAGCAGCAGGGTTTCAACATTGATATTAATAAAAAGCATTCTTGAGCAGCAAATCAGCATATCAGACTGATTTCTGAAGGATCATGTGACACTGAAGACTGGAGTAATGATGCTGAAAACTCAGTTTTGCATCACAGAAATAAATTAAATTTTAAAATATATTAAAACAGAAAACAATTACAATAATATTTCACAATATTGCAGTTTTTACTGTATTTTTGATCAAACAAATGCAGCCTTCGTGAGCATAAGATATTTCTTTTAAAAACAGCTTACAACTCAAAAACTATTCAAACCTTTCAGTATTGTAAATAATAAACATTTCTAATCGACACTTCTTTCAACTTGTCAAAATCAAGGCAACAAAAAAACCCAGTAAAACTACACTATCAAAAATCCATTCAACCTTTCTCAGATTAAACGAGGAGTTTATTTGGTGTGAAATGACAAGCTTGTGGAGATCAGCAGAGATTGATTACGAGGAACACGGGAGAGGTGAAATGTCAGGATGTCAATTACGTGCTGTCAGGAACAAAAGGAAGAGGTATGTCTCTTATCACAGACACCGCCGTGACTGACACCTCCATCCATCATCGGCGGGTGAGAGAGAGAAATCTGTCAGTAAATTCCACGGTGAGGTGAGACACTAGCCATCAGGGTGCAAACACACAGAGAAAAGCAATTAATCTCCGCAGGCTACCCTGATGAACAGCCTGTATGCAGAGAGTCATAACCATGAGACAGTTATGATGAATAAACGCGCCTGTCGTTTTCGGATCAGAAGAGTAGGCTCGGATTTCATGTACAGTTGTTTGCTAGCGGACTATATTTATACAGAGATGGATCCACCACAACAGAAGAAATTTCATGGAGGTCCTTGTGTTTGTGTGAGGTTTCACCCTCATTCAATATTACAAGACAATGACTACTCCTTTATGAACATGTTGCATGTGAACACACGCCTGCATCTGATAACGTCCAGTGATAGATATTCAACTATGTGGCAGGGTGGATTTACAGCACACTGCAACAATTAAAATAGATCTATAAAGCAAACAGTTCCTGCATCCTGATTGGTAAGTACCACATTCCAGAAAGGGCTGATATGATACCAATATTTTATGATGGTCTATACCACAGCTAATACACTATTCAATATACATAAAAATATTAACTAATATTTTTGTGATTTTAAACAATGTGGCTATAAAATTCTACTACTACTACTAATAATTTATTATTATTATTATTAAATACAAATATAAAAATTACTAACTCAAAAGAAATAACTAATATTTCACTATAAAATAAAAATATGTAAGAAAATAATTTTGTTTTACATTACAATCGGAAAATTACAATATTAATATTAATGGCTGTCTTAATTTCTTCAATTTCAAACCTTAAAACATTGAAACTTTAATTTTGAAGGAAAACAGCAGGGAGCCCTTAAAGCTTCTCTTCTGTTCATAAGTGCTTCTCATTATTAATACGGTAAGACGGTTGGCGCATAACGTATGCCAAACTCAGAGCAGATGCAGAGATGAAGTTTGTGGAGCAGCATTTACTGCAAACCAAGCCACTCTGACACTGAAAGCACAGATTAATCGTGCAGCCCTTATAAGGCCTAATGCACAGATTCCATTATTTTGACAAACCTTTTTGTTGCGAGTGTTTGAGTTCACTAACTACAACAATGCTTCCATAGGCGGGAAGTTTAAATAAAATGTGCGTCTGACCATTCATGCACAACCATATTTTTAGAGGGTGTGAATGCTCTTCATGATGTGTGTGGATACAAGTACTCAAAAGAAGCCTGCATACGAGTCCCGAATTGAAACACTGTTATCATTAAATCACTTTAGTATTGACATGGTTCCAAAGTACAGGTACATGTGACATCCTTGTTCCAACCATAAAATAAATACATATGTTTTTTTTACACCATTTGTTTAAAAAAAAAAAAAAAAAAAAAAAAAAAAAAAAGG
>JAFVLL020036595.1:51097-78615 GCA_021397915.2 Tor tambroides | reverse complement strand
CAGGCACAAAAATAACTGTTTCCACGTCTTTTCAGCGCTAATTCTTCACTGCGCGTCTTTAGTAAATCCTGACAGTACTATTTTAACGCCAAAAGGCGGTTTGCGCTGGCGCAAGCTGTTAGTAAATCTGGCCCTAAATAGGTTATATTGTAATAATATTTCACAATATTACTGTTTTTGCTGTATTTTTGGCCTCTGGTGAGCATAAGAGATTTCTTTCAAAAACAGTTACTCCAAACATCATCTAAACTTCATAAAAACACGCACTGAATGTTGTTCTAGCATTAGACAGTAATGAATGCTCTGACCGTGGTGTTGTTCTCTGTTCAGGGTCGGCGTGCTGGAGGATGATTTCACCTGTCTGGGAATCATGTGTGCCATATTCTTCTTTCCTCTGGGAATCCTCTTCTGCCTGGCCCTGCGTCAGAGGAGATGTCCAAACTGTGGAGCCACTTTCGGCTAGAGGGACCAAAACCCCGTCGACGTCTTTTTAATTCAGTTTTAAGCATCAGCATAGTTTATTTGTAATCACCGCACACGAATAATGCCAAACGTCGCTTACGTAACTACGACAAATGACAGATCACAATAGTAACTAGCCACAAACTCTTTGATTACTATAAGATGGTGCATGTGACGGGCTGTCCATGTTTTTAGTTTTTACATGCCTCGCAAACACTATTTGCTGTTTTTGTTGTTCTTTATATAAAATCTTAAAGCCAGTCTCCAGTCATCTAATCACTAGTGCCTTTACGATGGCAGAGAAACCATAAACTGAACGAGCCGGGACTCACTGAGGGTAAATCCCACACCGCTCTGGACAAACGCCGACTCACTTTGAGTAACATTGTGTGCGTGTTGTGTGAATGAATCATTTGATTCGCTTCCCTGATGTGTTTTCAGTTCCATCACAGAATGCTCTCGTGTCTAGAAATTAGCATCACTGTCTTTTGTTTTGTTTTGTTGACTATGCTCCCTAATCAGTCACATCTTAGTTAAGATCAAAAAGCATCTTCTGTATTCATTTTGTTGTGCTTGATTTAGAAACACACTGTGTTATTTGTATATCTTGGATTTCTGAATCAGTTCTAGACCATGTTCTTTCTCGATAGGGTCTGTTATTTTGGGGGCCATGTTTTGGTCGTACTGCACTGATGATCAATGTTATATGTGCTGGGTTTTCTGAAAGCGTCTTAGAGGGGAAATATGCAGTTATGTTTCACTCGCTGGACCTCAGCCATCTTCAGGTTGAACTGAAACCTGCAATAAACAAGGGAAGTTGGCATCTAGACAATGTAATATGTCACCCAAGGACATTGACAGTGGAATTGTTTTTCTTCCAGTGACCGACAATCAGTTTCGGACGCGTCTGGTGTGATTTTATTCATGATGTGCTCATACCATACACTAGACACGCTATTATGATCGGTTAGAACTTTTCTACATTAAGAGAGATTGTAAATAAATTCTACAAGTGTTGCTTTTTGTGTTTGTTGCTTATGTCGGATGTTCTAGAAATGTTATTGCATTAGAACATTTTGAACTTCCTCATCAGTGAAACTTATCTTAAACTTCCTCATCAAACTTACCTGACCTTATCTACGAAGAATTTATTTTTGTTTTTCACTTGATCAAAAGTGACAGTAAACATTTATAATGTAACAAGATTTCTATTTCAAATAAACTCTGGTCTTCATTCATATTTTACTGAACATGTTTGGAATTATTAGTAGATTATATATGTATAACATTAATTAGAGGTAAGTTACATTTTTTTTATGTAGCCTAATGAATTTTCATGCATAGATTTTTGTGTAAATTATAACTGGTGAAATTCACCTGTAAAAATAACTTTTGCAGTTTCATTTGTAGTCATTTTTGCTATATTCTTCCAAAAACCACCCAAAACATTTCTTCCTTAATTGAAGAGAAAAAAATATAAATTATATACATGTCAGTGTTTATTTTGAGGGTTAACTTGTTTGTCATTTGGTCTACACCACAGCACTGCACATGAATGTCTGACTTAAAGAAATAGACCCAAAAAAAAAATATTATTCACCCTCAGGCCATTCAAGATGTAGATGAGTGTTTGTTTTTTTGTTTTTTTTGGAGAAACCAATGGATCCTCTGCAGTGTATGGGTGCCAGGAGAAAGCAATATTATGGAAAGAGGACTTGAATTTTTGCTAGAAAAAAAAAAGGTTTAAATGTCTTGATGGAATTTGTTTCTTACAAACACAGCTTTTGATTTCACAAGACATTAACTGACAGGATTTGTGTGGATTGCTTGTGGATTATTGTGATGTTTTTATCAGCTGTTTGGACTCTCATTCTGACGGCACCCATTCACTGCAGAGGATCCACTGACGATCAAGTAATGAAATGCTAAATTTCTCCAAATCTGTTTTGGTGAAGAAACAAACTCATCTACATCTTGGATAATGGGTACATTTTTATTTTTGAGTGAACAGTTCATCCAAAAACCGTTGGAAAACTAGGCACTAGGTAAACGTGGAATCCAGTCATAAAACGGTAATTTACTGTATGGTACGGAATTTTCCAAATTTTGGATGAATAAATCATAAGTAGGTCAGTACACTTAAATCAAATATGGACTAGTGTCTGTGAATATTAAGCCACAAATTACTATTTAAATATGAATCCTGCATGTTCTGTGTGAATGAATGGCGCAAACGAGCAGTTGCACAGCAACCTGTCAAAATAAAGTATGGTTTAATTTGAAGAAACTGTGACAGAAATATATTACTTAATGTAATGATAGTACTACTACTACTAATACAATTATTTTTAAGATTTTTTTTTACCAGAACTCATTTACCAGAAAAATGTAAATACACAACACAGAATTTCTGAAAAAAAAAGGGACAGAAAAATTGATTTTTATAAAATCAATTATTTAAAGATACTTTTGATTATTAACATTTAGGCCTGGTTTCACAGAAAGGGCTTAGACTAAGCAAGGATTAGGCCATAGTTCAATTAGGACATTGAAGTAATTTTTATAAACATGCCTTAGAAAAAACATTACTGGTGTGCATCGAGACAAAACAAAGGCACTGACATGTTTTAAGATCAGTCAGTGCAAGTTTCTTTCAGTTGAAACAGCTCAGACTTACATTTTAGACTGGGACTAGGCTTAAGCCTCGTCTGTGAAACCAGGGGTTAATGAAACCATTAAAATGGAATCTAGAAAACATAGAATTTGGTGAAAAAAAAAGCATTTCATAGTGCTTAAATTTTTTGTTAAACTTTTAATAAATTGCTGTTAAATTGTGTAAGTTTTATGAATCAATTATTAAACATGCTTTTTGATTAATAAAATTTAAATTTAACCATTAAAACAGAGTCTAGAAAAATTAAAATGAGGGGAAAAAACGAAAAATTAAAATGGAAAAAAAATTTCTTAAGAAAAAAAAAAAGGAACAATTTTTAGAAAAAATAGACCAGATTTCATAGAAAACCCCAGGTCTACATGTACAAAAGACTTTTTCTAAATGCTTCTAGACTCATTCACAATGTTTCTAATGTAAATCATTCATTCTTCAGAAAATACTCTCATATTTTCACAGAAGCACACATTTAAAAACAAAATATTTTTATTTTCATACAGCAGTGATCTACAAGATCTCAGGCAAACATCAATAGAAAATGCATTGATACAATCAAAGCCAAATGAATAGTTTCCCCCAAGCAGAAGATAAATAAATCACTATCCACCGACCGACAATGGATCATTATTCAGTGTTAAGGCTACGCTGATAAAAGCAAAGCTCCCTTGTTCTAAAAGCATTGATGATCTAAAAGACAAAATTAGCTAAAAGCGCTTCTGTAGATGACGGTGTTGCCCGCACACGGGACGTCTCGACTGTGTTCCTAAAGGCCAGCTGAGCGAGTTAGCCAGCTAACTCTGGTAAACATGCTTACATGAACATGGCTCTGCTTTCCAGTCTCTGAACGGCACTGGGATCATAATGCTTTAATCACTTCACGCTCAGCTCGTTCCACTAGTTACCAGGTCGAGTGTTTTGAGGGCTAGTGACCAGTTCAGACAGCATCTACAGGCAGTGAGTAGAATTTTTTATCAGTGTTTCGGTTCACATCACTATCATTAGGACTTTTCTGCAAGTGCAGGTTCCCGTCTAGTGTACATGTTATAAAATATCTTGACAATGATTTAAAAAAAAACGTAAGATCACACCCATCTTCTCTCATGTATTTACAGAATGATACTCTGAAATTTAAACATCTGACTACTGATCTTTACATCTAAATGTATATACATCGATTCCCATTCTCTCTCTCTCTCTATGTGTGTGTATACATATATATATATATATATATACATAGAGAGAGAAGGAGGTTTAAAGGGGATTGACATAAATAGTGGTTGTACAGTATGTGGTGTCTGTGTGCATAAGTCCTGTGAGTAATCCCAGCATCCTTAGCAGCGGGTCTCTGTGGTGTGGATCAGATGATGGGGGCTGATCTGTCATTGGTGACCGTGGGCCGAAGTTTGACAGTAGCGAATGGATTCCCTCCCCTACAGACACAACATACTGTTACTCCAGCTGCTTATATACAGAGACTGCTTACACTTAGTATTTCAGCCCATTTTTTTAAGAAAAATATCTAGATTTGTACATTTTTTGTAGATCACTGTACATATTTCAGAATACAACACAATAAAAACATTTCTACTCTGTTAACAACCCCTCTAACTAACCCCCAACTGTGGCTTTGAGGTCACAACTTGACTATAAATAAAATAAAATAAAATGAATAAATAAAGCCTTACAACACATCATAATTACACTTTTACTTATGAACGTTTCTCACACATTATTATTACTGCCCCATTTCCAGATAGGTTACAGTAGGTGTTTGGAATATTTTTTATAAGCAGACTGACAAACTAAACCTATAAGTAATTTTTTTTAAATTTTTTTTTTTAAAAATGCAGTCACTCTGATATCCATTCCTGAAAGGAGGAAGCCTCCACTGACTTCCAGCTTCAGAGAATTATCTGTTTACCAATCATTAAACTAGTTTGGACCATGTATTTTATGTGTTTGTCTCTTATTTTGTTGTCTCTCCATTTAATAGAAAGAGTCTAGGACATAGTGAAGCATCAATATCTAAAACCATGCAGATGTGTTCATGAACTTTTCCAGAAATCTACAGCTTCACAATCACAGGAATAAATGACATTTAAATGTATCTTAAAATAGAAAACCATGATTTTAAATTGCAATAATTTCACATTATTACCATTTTTTCTGTATTTTTGTTCAAATAAATACAGCCTTCATGAGCATAAAAGACTCGTTTAAAAATGCAGTATGTTTGAACAGCAGTGTGTGTGTGTGTGTGTGTGTGTGTGTGTGTGTGTGTGTGTGTGTGTGTGTGTGTGTGTGTGTGTCTAATGGCGGAACAATGTAACTAAAATCACCATCACGAACACACGCACCATGTCTCAGTACTAAACACTATTATTAAACACTATTATTTTTTATATAAAATATTATTTATTGAATAATCATATTTAATAAACAACAACAACAGCCATCATAAAAGCTGCTAAGCAATTCAGTCAACTGTACAAAGACAGCACGATATACAGAATTTACATAAACATGATAAGACTTTGCCAAAACTATTTGCTCTGGAACAAATAATAGTTTAATGAGACCCAAGACTGGCTGTTAGATTTACCCAACACAAATTATATCTCGTGTTTAACCACTATAGAGACATCAGAGCCAGCGGTAGATTCCAGAAGATCTGGCCGTGGTCACGCACTCTCTGTGGGTGTAATGAGCGCTGAACGGCCGCTGAACCGCTGGAACTCACGTCTCCGAAAACATCGAACCAAATTTTGAAATAGACCTTATCTTTATTAACAAACCGCGTATTTGAAGTCCAAGCAAGCACATTCTCGCCTAAAAACTCTTAAAACTGCATTCCGTGACACAAAACAGTATTATTTTTAAATGATAGTGGATTTGGGCGTCCGCCATGACACCTGCTGTGAGAAATACGTCAGCTTCGGCAAGCGGAGTGATACAAACGGTGAAGAGGTTGGAGGAGCTCTGTTGGACTCTAATAATCACACTCCTATCAGCCAATCAGATTCGAGAACCAGAAAGAACTGTTATATATATACACACACACACACACACACACACACACAGAATAAAGCGCTGAAGACAGACAACAAACATGATCCGTTAATACTCACCCTAGGATAGGATGCTTTGGCAGCCCATTTGACTGAGGCATCACCTACAGGAAACAAAAAGCAAGACATGTCACACATCTACAGAGCAGACAGCAGGTACCACAGCACTGTTTTCAGTGGGTAAAAGCCCAAAATAAAACATTTAAGAGCTGTGACTAGGACAGACATTCATACTAGCAGTACTGCACAGCTTATACTGTATACTATACCCTAAAAGAGTGCAACAACAACAAAAAAGTTTCAAAAAGTAATGTACTCCCTTGTTGTTACTTGATTAATTCAGCAAGTGGAATACGTTATATATATTAAAAAACAAAACAAAAAAAACCCCCTTAATTTATAATACAATTTTAGAATAAAAATCAAGAAGGAATCATGATTCATTGCTTCTGGCTCCATGTAGGTATTCCCTGCACATCCAGCAGTCACACAGGTCTGATGTCTAACAGGAAGACGGTCGATCACACGGAAGTGTCGACTCACTGACGGTCTGGAATCTAGTCCTGCTGGAAACGCGAGTCGAGTTAACCTCACATTTAAGACGTGTGACCATTTTGACTGGTATACAAGCAGACATGATCTGATTACACTCATCAGGTATGAGTGCAATGCAGACAACTGTGTCTGCTACAAACAGGGAGTCTTTCATATATGCGGTCTAGGATTTTGCGTGCAAATTCATGTCATATGCATATGCAAAACACATGCATAAGTGGTATTATTTATAAGCAAACCCATACTCAAAATATTATGCATGCAAATTTAAAAAAGAAGATATTAAAACGCACTGCTGTGTTTCTGGGTGCTTGTTTACTGACTCAAGTCAAGAGTCCACCCACAAGTCTTTATGATATGCTGGCCTCTAGATATGACTTCAGTCCAGGGCTGCATGATTAATCAGAATAAAAACAAAATCGTGATATGGCTTTGTGCGATTACAAAATCACAGAGGCTAAGATTTAATTAAATAAATACATGCTGCGGGTTTCAGAGAGAAGCACGACACTGCTCTTTCACATGTGAGCAGCTCATGATCCAGTGTTTTTAGTGTCTCTACATGTGCTCTGGTTTTGGGAAAAACAACATGCGTCAACCATCATCCCAAACTTGCAAGGAGAAGCACTTAGAAACCAGCTGTTGTAAATCCAAAAAAAAAAGAAAAGGTTTTCTGCAAGTATAAAAGCTTAATGGAAGAAATTAAAACAGCCATAAATATTGGGGTTGTAATTTTATAGTCACACTGTAAAGTAAAATTATTTTTTATAATATTTTTATTATATACATGATTTATCTATCTTAGTTTTATTATTTGTCTTAGTTTACCTTACAGTGAAATATTAGAAAAGTAATATTCTATATTATTTTGTTTAATAGTTTAGTAGTAGTATCAGTAATATTATTAATAATATAAATCACAATTTTTAGACAAAATTTGCAACCCTACAAGCAAGCACAGTACATCTGCTTAATTTTAATCGAGAAAAAAAATGAAAATAAATAAATGAACATATGTAAATGTAATTTTAGTTATACTGAAAAATAATAATATTTATTAAATACCTGATTTTTGACAGTGGAACATTACAATATTAATATTCCTTATTCTTTTTTAAATAATTTATTTCAGAATTATATCAAATTCATATATCAAATTAATTTTTTATTTTAGAGTGAAATATTACACTATTTATATATATGTATGTTTTAAAAACATTTTAAAATACAACTTTTTAATCAGAAAAAAATTACACAAACATACATATATACATCATAACCTTAAGTAGGAGCAACAGTAACAGCAATACTTGTTTAAAATTCATAACACTGAGCTTATGACTGAGATCTGAACACTGAGCTGATCTCTCCACTAGAGGGCAGCTGTGTCCCGCAGTAAATATACACAGGAAAGAGATGCCTCCTGATTCAGTTAGTGGGCATCTGGCATCATAATAGTCCACTGCTGTCATCCAGCTGTGCATCTTCACTCCAGGCACCAGCAAGATCCTGTCCGTGACATCAACATGGCCATATGTCTTATCTGTCTGACTGGCCTGAAAGCCAATTCTCCCAACCTAAATATTAATCTTATCCATCACATATAACATACAGTAAGACTAGTCAGTGTTCAGTAGTCTGAGTGTTCAGACGTTTTCTAATGTCACCGGCTCTTTCATGCATACAGTGTCACTATTTGCATTCTTTTGAGATTCACATCTATTGTATCAGATTCTGCTGTTTTCTTTCTCTCACTCAAGAAAACAGAAACCAGGCAGGGAGCATTTTTCACACAATGCTTTCACCTGTGAATGTTAAAGACCCGATAAAACACATAATTTGTGGAAAACCACAGCCTCTGTTCTCTTGAACAGGACAATCTCCTTTCCTGCTTGACATCTCCTAATACAAGAGTGTCCGCGTTTACCCCGGCTTTCCAGGGCGGAGAGATGAGCTTCGCTTGAGTAATTGCATGGCATGAATCCCTCGTTCGCCGCAGCGATGAGCCAACCCTCGGCAGGGAGGACAGGTGCCGAACAACAGGGCTTCACACCTACAGATCTGGCTCCTGTACTTCTATTGTGTGCACAATATCAGGAGGTGAGCGGTTCTGGCGGGGTAAATGAATGGGTGGATTTCAAGTTGAAGTCCGTGTGGAATTCCATCGGAAAGGTCGAGCTGTGACCCGGATGTGACGGGAGGCGGGGGTTTGGCGGAGGATTTGGTGAGCGATGAATATTTCACTGCGTCCAGAGAGAGGAGTATCCAGTTTCACAGACTGGCCATTGACACCCGCAGCCCACAAATATCACAAATCAGGGCTCCCTCCAAACAAATAGTGCTACATATGCAGGTGGCTCTTTCAGAGGCATTAGAGCTCATTAAAAGGAGCACCCGGAATGAGATTGTGTGTCTTATCAGACTAGCCCTACCACTAAAATTAGCTTGAGTATAATACAATAGACGTGGACCATGATGTTACGACGTTCTGGTGTTGCGTTGCCTGACTTACGTAACACGCTGCTCTGAGAAATCGCTGACGGCCCAACAGTTCTGGGAAGAAGCAAAATACCAATGCATTTACATGCATGTGTCACTGCCCACAGTTCTGCCACATGTTTGCATGCATGCATGCAAATAAAACTGGCTACGATGTTTTTGGATGTATTGTCATGTTATAAATACCATACAATCTAAAGCCTCCTTTTTAACATCTCTGAGATTCACATACAATTGTCGAATTCCACACCTACTAAAGCTGCTGCGTGTAATATTGACAGCTAGTGGTTGAAACGGGTACTGCAGTCCAAATTCGAAATATTGGAGAGAATTGTTTCTCCCGCCACCTCCTACTCAGGCTCGAAGCTCACACGGGTTGCCAGATTGAGGACACGCAACCTGAGATGTTTAAATACTCTTGGGTAAATTGGCAGTTGGCGGAATCACACAGACCAGAACAAAAACAGACATTCTGACATGGAACACATTTTAAAGAAGAATAACTGGCTGTAGCTGTAAGTATGTTTCCTCTATATATATACACACGAGCATGTTTCGTAAATTTCTGCAAAATATATATTTTTGGGGGCTTTCCCTGACTAAAGATTTTTCTAGTTGACTATTGGTCGCTCGTTTAAGGAGTTTGCTCACCCAAAATTCTGTCATTAATTACTCACCCTCTTGTCGTTGAAGACCTTCATTCATCTTCAGAACACAAATTAAGATATTTTTGATGAAATCCGAGAGCTTTCTGACCCTCCATAGACAGCAACACAACTGACATGTTCAAGACCCAGAAAGGTAGTAAGGACATCATTAAAATAGTCCATGTGACATCAGTGGTTCAACCTTAATTTTATGAAGCTACGAGAATACTTTTTGTGCGCAAAGAAAACAAAAATAACTTTATTCAACAATTTCTTCTCTTCCTTGTCAGTCTTTGACGTGCGTTCATGACAGTACCACAACAAATGCGTGTGGTGCTGCGGATGCAGGAGCCGCCGTTCTAACGTAGACCCCAGATGCGCTGCGCTTTGTTTACAAGCAGAGAAAAATGCATGCTGAACATAAAACAGTTTTTGTAAACATGTCTGAAGATTTCGACAGAGGATGACTTGCAATTTCTTGCCCAGACTTTACTTATTCGAACCAGAACATACAGACGATGAACTAAGAGAGATGGACGTTCTACATCAGAACGCCGGCTCCTGCGTCTACGCTCATAGAAGAAATTGTTGAATAAAGTCGTTAGTTTTGGGTTTTTTTTACACACAAAAAGTATTCTCGTAGCTTCATTAAATTACGGTTGAACCACTGATGTCACATGGACTATTAGAACATTGTCCTTACTACCTTTCTGGGTCTTGAACGTGTCAGTTGCATTGCTCTCTATGCAGGGTCAGAAAGCTCTCAGATTGCATAAGTAATTAGGCTTTAGTACAGGCAAAAAAAAAAAAAAAAAAAAAATACAGCACCTTTAATACGGAGTTCATCGGATGTCCGATCACATATCACAGGTCTGCAGGTGTGTGTATATATATCAGCTGTTTAACCACAGATTCAAAATGTGTCCAGTCATTTTATCACACTGTTTTCAGTCTTGGGTTAAGTGTTTCATAATGTGAAACTGGTTTTCAGACATATCATTGATTTGTTATGAATAATCTTATTTTTGGGTTTGCAGCATTTAAGTTAGAAAAAAAGATGAAAGTCTCTTTCATTTATTAATTTATTTATTACTTTAATTACTGATGTATATATTGCATAACCATGTAGCTGTTACTACATTCTTATATAATATATACATTTGGGGGTTGAATTTCAAGCGAAAATATGGGAATTACATTACTCATACCCACTCCTGTTACAATTTAAAATATCATCTGTAACCAAGTCTCATGATGTTGAATATAGTGATAGCATACACTTATAAGTGTTTTTTTTTTTTTTGGCAAAAAGCAAACACGTTAAAATAAACAGCAAGATGTGGTGGGCTTGAAAGGGTAGCTTTTGTTTATTTTTTGCTGTCACTGAGGTGACACTCTTCTGAGAGAGCAGTTTGGATTTAGCATTGCTCCACTGGCAATCCTCTTTAAAGTGATCCTGATCCTCTGATCCACTGAGACATGAGGACTGCAACAGTATGCACGTCATGACACAGCCTAGACACTCTGACACTGACATACCTGACAGAACTTCACATCAGCTTCTATTGTTCCTAAACTGAGCTCCATTCAATAAATATAGCCTAACTCACGCCTAACAGTATTTAGAACTTAGACTTTTACTTTTAGCCGATGTTTGCCTATAGAATGAAGAAACAATGCAATGACATGAAGAAACACAACAAACTGAGACAGACTAAATCCAGAAGAACTGTGGCAACGTCTCCAAGATGCTTCAAGAAACCTACCTGCAAAGCTACAGTACTGTTAAAAGTTTTAGGCACTTGGGTAAAAATGCTGTAAAATGAGGATGCTGTCAAAAATAATGTCATTAATAGATTTTCTTTATTAACTTCTATTAACTAAATTAAATCAACATTTGGTGTGACCATCCTTCACGTTTAAAGCAGCTTTTGCCCTAGGTGCACTTGCGCATAGTTTTTCAGGTAGCTTTGCAGGTAATGTCTGCCAATGGAAAACTTACCATTGCGATGTTGTTGCAAGCATTTGCTATGGTGTTCTGAAAGGCTATTTATAACTCTATGATCCAGTTCAATGCAAGTAAATGGGATTGTTTTTTACCTATTTTATTTTATGAGGTGACAATCATAAGTCAAACAGATCAACCATAATCTGAATTTAGGAACCCAGCGTGAAGAGAGGACAATGCAAGCAGCATTCAGAAGAGGAGAAAGATGAAGAAGACTGACCGGGTTTTCATATGTGGAGGTGTATGTCTGCATCAGACTCTTGGTGGAGTTTCTCCTGACGGGTGAATCGTTGTAGTCTGCTGGAGGCAGAACCATCATGTCGTCCTCTGGGTCCTTCTGCATGAGGTTGGCCACGCTCTTACTGCGCATCGGAGGATTTCCAACAATACTACAACACACAATCACAACACCTTTCAGCAGAAGAAACCTTTGTTTACACTGCATTTTAACATGTTTACTAACCAATTACTCTGACAAACGTGAATAGCATGTTGCAAACACATAGTTCAATGCTATAAGCCTTGGTCATTATCAAATGAAATCTCCTCAACCCCCTCAACCAGTGATTCCCAGGATGTGGTTTAATTCTGCTTAACTATTTAACACAAACTATCACAAAAAATGATGGTCGCCTTCTAAAAGACCCCTTTCCACAAATATAAAAGCAGCTACTGATCAAAAGCATTGCTGATCAAAAGTTTGGGTCAATAAAACGGTTTTTGATAGAAGTCACTTATGCTCACTGCAATTATATGATTAAAAGTAAAGTAAAAATAGTAATTTGGTGAAATATTATTACCATTTACAACAACAGTTTTCAATCTGTATATATTTTCGAATGCAATTTATTTCTGTGATGCAAAGCTGAATTTTCAGCATCATTACTCCAGTCTTCAATGGCACATGATCCTTCAGAAATCATATTAATATGCTGATTTGCTGCTCAAGAAACATTTGTTTATTCTCATCAGTTGTGCTGCTTAACATTTTTGTGGAAACTCTAATGTTTTTTTTCAGGATAATTTAATGAATAGAAAAAAAAAAAAATGTCCTTGCTGAAAAAAAATCTTACTGGCCACAAAACTTTTTGCAGAATTTTTGCAGCATCAAATTACACAATTAATGTTACAAACTGTCATGTGAAACATTTCTCTTTATGTTTTCAGTTAGCAGTCCCAAACTTTCTTTGACTTTTCCACAACCTTTCTAAGACTTTTCCAAACACTTCTTACAGCTGTATAATGATTTTTTAATGTACACCCTAGTAAAAAAGTAATCCATTTAAAATACATTTATTTCATACTAAGTATAGTTCAAATCTATTAACATTTACTGACATATCGCTTGAGAATTACTGATATAAAAAGTACAATTTTATTTGGAGTACTACTTCTGCACAATGCACATTTCTTAATATTAAGCCTAAAATGTGTCTTAATGTCACTATTGGGGAGGATTGTATGATTTTTGAATAATATCGGTCTTGAAATGCCAGATATTTAAAGTACCTTAAGTATACTTGCAATAGTTCCACTTTAACACAATCCAATATACTTCAGTATATCTTTAGTTGGACATTAGCACCATTTCCACAAAATTAAGCACAAAATTAGTATTCCAATTTAGCAAACTTTAAGTATACCAGTTTAGTATATAAAAAGTACAATTGCAGGGTATTTTTATTAATTACATAAATATGTAAATGTATTTGTAGTATACTTAGCATGAAATGTATTTCAAATACATGTTAGTATATTTATTTTTCACTAGGGCGGATTGTATTTTGTTTTCATTTTATTTATATTGTCTAGAAATTTTGCTGACTTATCCATTTCATTTATTTCCATGAGTTGTCCAGATCTGGAAACTACATATGGTAACAAGTTCATCAACGAGCTAGCACACCACGTTAAGACAGCATGCATAATCAGCAAACTGCATTTGGTGTTCTCACTGTTAGCTGCAACACAAAAGGCTTTTTGATCAGGCATTACAGGAACCCCTCAGGGTCCAAGAGGATAGGATTTCATCTGACATCAGAAAGCATTAAGTCTTGTGTTCTTTAAGCAAACATTAGCAGAGGTAGGTGCATGATCTGACCTCACACACTTTGAATAACAGCAGTGGGAAAGAGCACAAGGGATTAGAAGTCTCTCGAAGCATGCCTGGGTCAGTCTGGGTAAAGCCTATTTCTAATGTTTCACTCTCTGCAGAGAGTGTGCAAAATCTGCAGCACTCAATATCATCAAATCAATCAACCATTAAAGCTGAAGTGTGTCATTTTATGCTGATTTCCTTAAAAACTGTAACACCGTGATGCTATGTAAACATCGCTGTTTATTTGAGCGTGACACAGCAACGTTGCACGGACTCGACCAATGGTGTGAGTTTGGGGCGGGACTAACTGTTTGTCCAACCAATAGCAGTCGTAGGGTGTGTTCAGCAAACCTGTTTGAAAACAAATGTTAAATTGACACTGTCAAACATATTTGATCAATGCAATACACACAAAAAAAACCCCCTAATACCTGAAGATGTGGATTTTGAGATAAAGGATGTAATAGTCTTAAAATAGGGCTTGACTGCTGTGAAGCTTATGTTTCTTTCTCTTCAGAGGCGCAGGGATCAGTATCAGAGCTAATCAGTACAACAAAGAACCGTGTTAGTGTGTGTGTGGTATCTGATTACCTGTTATTTAACGCTGGCTCTGTGTATGTGCGACAGTAAGATGATGGAAACCAGCCCCGCCTGTAAAAACACACAGACAGACAGCACAAGTCAGTTAGATGGAAAAAATAAAAGAGTGGATGCTTTTATCTGGTGCTGGATAAATGGCTGCTCAGTGTTTACTGAACACAGTCTGGGACTGTGGGACAAAACATTGAGAGAGGCATTTTGAATGCCATCTGAACATGGAGAGTTGCATTGCGTTCTCAGAAAGGAAATCCAAGCAGAGGGCCGTCATCTGAACGTGCAGCGGTGTGAGGTGACGGATGACATCTAATGTGCACAAATGTGTACTTCAAGCACAATGGCAGTGTTTGTCTTGGTGTGGCCGTTTTTCTCAGGACTTTATGTTCTTGTAATCCGAGGGAATGTGAATATTAATGGGAAACTCAGTTTCTACAACCACCTCCACCCTTGAAAGGCACGGGGAAAGGCAAATAACATTTTGTATGGAGTTTTATGTAGACTCTGAATGAGGCGGCACTACTCTCTGATCAAGTGTACCAGCAGAGCCTGACATATGAAATATTAAAAAGGTTGTGTATATGCATCAAAATATATATCAGGCTTGTATGGTTCATATAGTATGAGAATATGGGGCTCAAACGCAAAGAGGATAAAACACATCAACTTTATTCAAAAAATATGCAATTTGGTGCATTTGCTGATATTTAAATGGCCAAAAAGTAAGATGAAATTCTCATATAAATATCAGTATAAATAACAATATTTGTTAGAAACAGCTCACAATAATAGGTCTTAGTAAGATGACATTTAAATACTTAGTTTTTGTTTTTAATCAAAGCTCAGTGCAATGCATTGATGACTGATAGATGATCATACAAACGTTCCTCAAAAGCCTGATGGATCATATTTAATACATTTTTCTAAAAATATGGAAGTTGCTTCAGTCCAGTAAATGTTCATCTTGAGAAATTTGATCATGTTGATAAATTAGAGGCCTTAGAAATTTGCATATTAAGTATGATACAGCAGGCTTTATAGGATTAACGCTTGAAGGTTTCTCTTAAAACCAAAAAACGGTTTTACAGCATCTCATCAGCTTTTTAAGTTATAAAAAGAACTTTGCATTCTCTACTTCTGCATAAAATCATATGTGGAGATACTTTAAAGGGGTCATGAACTGAGAAAATTCCCAAAATTCCCTTGATCTTTTGACATAAGAGGTCATTGTACTATGAGAACATTCTGTAAGTTTCAGAACTCAAAACTTTGTTGTTAGTCTAAAACCAGCTTACATTGAAGCCAATCTGCCAAAATGGCAGCTTGTGGAATGTTCTACTCTGTGATGTAATAGTGTTGATAAGCACCGCCTCCGCAGAAGATCATCAACGCCTGCTTCTACATCACTGCCTGTTTAGCCCTGCCAAAGGCTACAGAATCTCCAAGACGTGTCACTCGTATAGTTTTGAATGGGGAAAAATGCAGTGCTCAGTATGGCTGCTCTATCGAACAAAGTCCCGCCTTCTGAGCAAAAGAGCCAATCGCTAATCGGTAAAGTCAGCGCGTCACTGCAGCTGCCGTTAGAAGTCCAGGTTGCTATAGAAACAGTCAACTGAGATGTGCACTTAGGACTGTGCATATGCTCTGGCTGATCTAGCCTGAAAAATAAGCTTTTTTTAAAACGCCATTTGAGCAAAAGAAACAACATTAATGATACAGTTGTTGTCAGATTTCATTTGTGATTTCAAATATGAAATTTAATCGTAAGCTTTGCGAACAGTTTTGGAGAATTTGATGTTTCCCCATTCAAAGAGATAGGAGCTGCACTTGCATGCCCGAGAGGCGTTTCAAAGATGGCGGCCGAGTGACATGACTTGCCTTAAAGGGACTTTGGCCCCACCCACTGATTCTACATCACTGCCTGTTTAGCCCCGCCCACCGATTTACACATAAGACTTCTATTCACTTCATTTTACTGCGGATTTGTTTACAAACAATGCACAACTTGTCGCAGGATTTTCAAAATGACTGAAACTAATCAAAATTGAACAAAAACAGGACAGAAAATAGCCTATTACTTCTAAATTATGATGTTTTTGATGTAAAAATCTTGATAACATTATAATTGGACCTCAGAGAACAGTACAAAATAATAAATGCTGTTCATGACCCCTTTAAAGAACCCAGAAACTAAATTGGTCTAAAGATCATATAATATAACTTCAAAAACTTGTTTTCCCTCAAAGAACCCTACAGCCAACACTTGAACCCCATGCAGCAAAAAACCATGAGCAACCTTTATTTCAGGGAGGAAAAATGACTAGTCAATGGAATATCTAAATGTCTGAACAACTAGTTGAACTCTGCATATTTAGGCTCCATCCAACGTGTTTCTTAGTCATGTATAAGACACTAAACTCCACCCTTCAATAGTACATCTGAAGAAACAGGCTAAATAACCTACAGATTATGCAAGGTCGAGGGAACATCATTCACAGCAGGGGATTTCAAGTCTGTCAGTAATCGCTGTAAAGTTTATGGTTGAAGGCGGTGAATTTACTACAAAAGCAATGTGTCAATGGCTGTAGCGGTCATGCTTTGAAGACCCCACAAAATCAAAAGCAGAGTTTTGTGGCCTTTAGTCCACATCTGTTTGCTTTAAGGTTAAGTATATTCTAGTATCCTATGAAAAGGATGACCATGTTGAAATCTTCTCTTCCAGGACAGCAGAGCAAACTTTTCATATTGCTTTCAGTGTAGACACTGCAAATCTCAGGCCAAATTCCTTTACTTTTGCCCTCATGCTCCATGTGAAGAAATGTTCATATTTGTCTATGTGTGCTTTTCAGCGTACTTTAAATCAACAGAACAGAGGAGCCGCGGTACAGTGACAGTGATCTGTAGACACAGGCTGGAAAGTTTCACCAGTGATTTTAAGCTCATTTCCTGCTTGGCATTCAAGAACACGAGAGGACACTTTAATTGACCTCGCAAATGTATTATTAATAACAACCGTCAATCAGGCTGAAGTTTTCTTTAAATAGAAGCACTCAGTCTGTCTGAACAGGTCATCGTAGTGTTTTAAAATGCCTCGTTTAGCAAATGGTGCTTGCGTGTTATTTGGCACATATTAATGGGTTGCTAGGTGACAAGTCTGACTTCATGTATCGTTCCCTATAGGGTTCAGACAAGTTTGATGTTGTTTTTAAAGCAGAACACCACCAACACACATAAACAACTGAGTGAGTCAAACTACAGATTACTCAAAAATGCAAAGCGTGAGAAAAATGTCACAATATTCATTTCTGGGTGAATTACTCCTTTAAAGATAAATTACATTATAATAATCAATCAACTATAATAATATGCAAAGTTCCCCAGTTACCAGACAATAATTATGGCCCTAAGATTTGGCCCTATGATGTGGAAAACGCAGACGGAATCATGGAATCCAGTCGTAAAAATGGAATTTACTGTATAACGCGGAATGTCACAGAATTTGCCAAATTTTGGATGAATAAATCAAAAGTAGGTTAGTACAGTTAACCCCATATTGACTACTGTCTGTGAATATTAAGCCACAAAAATATTATGTAAATATGAATCCTATATGTTCTGTGTGTCTCTGTATGAATTAATGTTGTGTTTACTACACACATACTGAAGCGAGCATGACTTTCGCTGTGTTTGCATCCTCTGCCGCCTCAATATATGAGAACATGATGAACATGACAAACACATAAATATCTCATAAACTGCTCTGAGAGCCACTTCATGAGCATTTTACCATTTCTTTCAAGAAGAACTATTGTCATATCATATAGACGGTTTCAACGGCAACAACATAAACAAACGTTGCTGTGCATGCGCGCTTGTGTGGCCCTAACTTAACTTCCGGTAGACTTCCAAATACAATCAATAACAACAGCCAAGTCCCTCTAGAGTAGATTATTTTTTGATAAGCAAAATACGTTTGCTGCGTAAATCAGAAACACCCGGGCCTCGTTTTGATTTTTAAATGTGCAGTATGTACTCATGTTTATTCAATGAATAATCAGTCAGTTTTGATATTGTGGCGGGTTGCCACAAATAAATAAATGTATGGGAAACACATCCCACAGCCCAACCACCTGAGCCCAACTTCATTACTCATCACTTTAACTGCGTTTGTAGCCGGCGCCACAAGCCAGAACAATAAACAAACACAGACCGGAAGTTAACTTAGGGCCAGGCGCGTGCGCCCGATGAAACCGTCTATAAACAGAGAAACTTAAAGGTCTTCACAGCAACCTGTCAAAATAAAAGTTATGTTTAACTTGAAGAAAGTGTGACAGAAAAATATTACTTAATGTAATGATAGTACTACTCCAACTACTACTAATAAAATTATTATTTACCAATATTTACCAGAAAAATAACCAGAATTAATTTTTTTTTACCAGAAAATTGTAAATACACAACACAGTATTTCTGAAAAAAAAAAAAAAAAAAAAGAATTATAATTTTTTAATAAAATCAATTAGAGATGCTTTTGATTATTAAAATTTAATGAAACCATTAAAATGGAATCCAGAAAATTTATGGAAAACAGAATTTGATTAAAAATAAAACTAGATTTGAGAAAAAAATATCTATTTCATAGGGCTTTAAAAAAAATTGAATTTTTATTAAACTTTTAATACATTTTTGTTAAATTGTGTAAGTTTCATTATTTCAATAAATTAAACATGCTTTTTGATTAATAAAATTTAATTTAACCATTAAAACAGAGTCTAGAATAATTAAAACGGGGAAAAAAAATCCATAAAAATTCAAATGGGGAAAAAAACAATTTGGAAAAAAATGGAATTTGGGAAACAATAAAACGGATTTCATAAGGCCTTAATTTAATTTTTGTTAAACATTTAATAAATTGCTGTTAAATTGTGGAAGTTTCATGATTTCAATTAATTAGACTTTCTGAATAATAAAATTTAATTTAACCATTAAAACAGAGTCTAGAAAAATTAAAACTGAAAAAAGAGAACCCAGAAAAATTAAAATGTAAAAGAGTGGAATTTGCAAAAAATAAAACGGAATTGGGGAAAAAAATCAAAAGGGATTTCATAGAGCCCTAAATAATGTCACGTCTCAGCAGCACCCAATGCATTTGGTCATATTGCAGAGATTCACTGGACGGCAAAGGAAAATGACCCAAGTTTGAATTTTAATTTTACTACTTGTCTTCATCCTGAAAGTTTATTAGCTCTATTCCAGCTTCTGACTTGACTTCTGTGGCAGCGATATTGATGGCTCTGAATGCATTCAGAGCACACCCTGTCTGTTTTGCCATCTGGTAGCATTCTCTCAAACCAACAACATCAGTTTTTGGCAGGAACGCTGGCGTGTTCAGACCGTTTTCTCTGCCATAACTGTGTTATTCTGATTACGTCTCCTCCACCTGCTGAAAGTCCTCAGGTCCTTAGGGGGATTGTGTTCTGCATCTCAGATAAGCTGCCGCCCCGTCTGCTCTCTCTCGAAACAGGGCTTCATGTGGCTTTGACTGACACCACAATGAACTGGGTTTTCTTCATCACAGCTGGTTTGCAGACTGGCACCAGCAGCTGTGCACACATGATGTCTCTCCACATCCTGAGCCACTTCTGTAAATCTGAGATGGACTGACTGGCTGATGTTCACCAGCCAAACAACTTCACCTGGACAACGCTCTTAAAAACGTATAGATCGTTGGGCTGTTTTTACTTACATTTTTGGTAATCCAACAATTATCAAGTTTTGGTTGTAAAGCCAAATTATTATTACTATTGTCGTTATCAACCGTAGACATGTCCCCATGAACCATCTCTAGTGTGAAAAGCTCATATAAATGAAACAAGTTGACAATCTCCACTCACTGTTTGTTTTTCTGCAGCTCTCCGTACAGCCAGCCATCCCTCTCTTCAGGAATCAGCAGTGTGATAATGTCTCCTTCTTCAAAACTCAGCAGCGTGTTGTTGTTTCCAGACTTGTGGGGGAATATGGTGCGCACTTTGGGTCTTCTGTCTATGTGATTGAGGCCAGTGGCCATCGAAACAGACCTAGACAATCCGCTGTCCTCGTTGTTGTAGTCTGGAGGGGAAAAGACAGACAACACGTCTCCCAAGGTCCTCAAAGCTTCATTTTTACTGATTAAAATGATGTAGATTTGACATACCAAACAATAGTTCTCTGAATTTCTAATTCATTTTTTTGTTTTGTTTTGTTTTTTAACACTTGCAATGTGAAATATTTCAAAGTGAAACAGGATATTCAACAAGAACAAAATATTAATCAGGAATAGACTGGACTGTAAAACATTCAGCATGTCAAATGCAACAAAAAACAGTGCTGTTATTGTTAACTATAACTTTTAAAAAAAAAAAAAAAAAAAAAAAGGCAATTCAAATAAAGCTGAAATAAAATGACATGAATATTTGATTAAAAAAACGAAAAGAAAATTAGAAGTGATGCCTTGGCCACTAATAAAGTTTAAAATAAAATGTTTAATAATAAAGATAAATAAAATAAAATAATGCTAATAAAATGAAATAAAGCTAATTACAAATATTTAGAAATAATACTAAAATGACAAAAAATCACATAAAATTACTAAAACTTAAACCAAATGACTAAAACTGTAACTAAAAAAAACTGAAAATATAAATCTAAAAGCTAATTAAAAATATTAATAAATACTATAATAGTGTATAAATAACACTGACTGCAAAGGGTCTATTATACTTTATTTTACATTATTAATCTATTATTCCATATATCTATATTATCTATAAAATATATAATTGCTGATATCTGTATGTTAAATGGTATTAAAATTGCATTATCTATTACATTAATTAAATTACATTAAAAAGCTGCAATTCCTTCAATGGCTACAACAATGACTAAATAGCAATTTAACTGTTGCAACATTTTTTTCTTTGCCTGCACAGTTTTAATCAGTGTTGGGGGTAACGCATTACAAGTAACGTGAGTTACGTAATCAGATTACTTTTTTCAAGTAAGTAGTAAAGTAATGCATTACTTTTAAATTAACAAGAAAATATCTAAGTTACTTTTTCAAATAAGTACCGCAAGTTATTTTGTTTTCCTTTTTATTCACTGACACCATTCCTGTCCCCGTGTTGAGAGAAATTGGGAGTAAGTGCAGAGGCATTTTCTTCAGCCTGAGGCTTATTAATTTCACTCTTGGTGTCAAAGGGCCTTTACACCGTGTCAACACCGGACGCGACAAAAATCATTAATTAAAAATCATTTGAACTTTCTGTTAGTACGTTATAAATAGAACGAGTCGCGCCGCACCGCCTCCGGTGTAGATAGCACCACTGATTATAATAGGTTCTATTGTATTTTGTTGTGCCGCACAGCTCATGTCCGGTGTAGACTAGAGATGCACTGATCCGATTCTCAATATCGGTATCGGCTTTTTCTGTCGGATCGGGTATCGGTCAGATGAGACCGATCCAAATCCGAAATTGTGCGTATACTATTCTGTGTTATTGTTGAGCCCCACGAAAGGCACAAAAACATTATAAAGCACCATAAGTTTTCGTGCACTATATTTCAAGTGTTCTGAAGCTGTTCCATAGTTCAATGTGAGGTACAGATGAATATTTAAGTCATTAAATGCAAGTTCACAAACTCTTCTTTCCGCTGCGGCTGTCAGTCATCCTCCATTCAGCATTCAAACAGCGTGTCACGTTTGGTTATGACAGTCAAAACAATGAAACTCTCTTCAAGTAACTGAGGTTTAAAACTATTAAAAACAAAAGTCTCAAACTAACGCACAGATTTAATACACTACGGATCTATATCTCTTCCCTTTGTGCTTTGAACTTTTCTGTGCGGACTCGGAGGGCTGCGCAGCCTGCGCGCTGTGACTCCGTGTTGCTTCAAGAGCATCATTCGGCGCACGGGATGCACATAAGCGCTTTGTGCCGTTCTGTATTGAAGCCTTTCGTATTATAATACTTTTGTGCAATGAAAGATTATTAATAGTCTTTCTTGTTCTGTCCCATCTATCTTATGTTGCTGCCTTCATTACTGTTTTACTTGTTTTTTCATGAACGTATTTTTCAAAAATTCAAAGAGCAATATGTAACATTTTACCAGATTCAGTCGTACACTTATTCACTTTTATTTGTAAATAAAAATGTTTCACTAGATTTCATAAAATTGTGCACCCATGATTTTTTTTAGAGTATCTTTTGCTGCTGAATTATCCACTAACCTAGTTTATAATAGTATTTTTGGCATAGATTATGATTATATATTTTTTGGTTTGTTATTTTTCATTAAAATGAAGTTGTCTACATGTAGCAGGTTGTGTTTAACACACAAAAGAGTGACGATTAGGTCAACACAGAGAAGTATAGAAATTCTACACTGATTAAAAAAAAAAAAAAAAAAAAAAACTGCGGTGGTATCTGATTAGATCGGTATCGGCAGATACTCAGAATTTTCGGTATCGGATCGGATCTGAAAACATGGTATCATTGCATCCCTAGTGTAGACACGGTGTTACAGTTGCCAAAAATGTAACTTTTGGGTTTTCTGTTATTAAAAATAAACAAGCAAACCCAGCCCAGGTGACGAAAAGTAACGCAAAAGTAACGTAATGCATTACTTTCAATAAAAACTAAGTAAAGCAATTAGTTACTTTTTTATGGAGTACTGCAATATTGTCTTAAATGACATCTTCTAAACAGTTAAAGTTGGAGACATTCACAATAAGATCAGGAATGTGTTTTAGGAAGGTAAAAAGGTCAAATTTGAACTTTTTGATTACTTGTGTCAGATTACGAGGTGAGACTGCTAGGATAAATCTATGTAATATTTAAGGTCCTACCAGACTCTCTCTCCTCTCTCCTGGAGGACTCCTGATTGAACATGTTGGCCAGGGGACTCGTCTGAGGCGGTGCTGGAGGTGCTGGAATCATTGCGTCCGAGTTGGCCTGTACAAGTACAGAAAACGCAGGGAAATATTCATAACCACAACAGGCCCAACAGACTCATCGTGTAGTGCAGGAGCTGGTGTCCTCCTCACCCTGTTGTGGCGCTGGAGGGCTGGAGACGCCTGTGGAGTGTTGGACACTGGGGTGCGCAGACCATCAATCATGGATATCACACTCTCGGGGACATTGGTAGCGTCACCGCATTTGTCCTGCCAGGTGGACAGGTCCTCTGTCAGAAGTTCTCGAGCCTTCAAGAACACAAGAAAATATTAGATGCAGGAGTTTAATTGTTGAGAGAGCAGTTGTAATCATGAAGGTCTCCTTCTCTCATGATGAAAGTGCAAACAGTGTGCATTTTCGCTCACCCGCTGAAGTAACAAACCTTGTCATGGAAATTAGAGATCTGGAAGGAGAAGTTGCAGTGCTTGTCCACCAGGAAGCAGAAGCGCCTCTTCTCCTCCAGCAGAGCCTCCCGGCAGCCATCAGCGATAAACTTCTGCATGTCCATCTGACGGTGAGTGAGAGTCTCAAGACACTGCAGAGAAAAGAGAAGAAGGTCGCAGACTCTTATCAGCTGTCCGATAAGCAGTGTGTTCATGGCTTTGTGAAGATGACATCACTTTTTCATTGTGAACTGATAAAAGCATTATAAATGAACAAAGTGACCTGTCAGATTGAATGTCAGGCAAGTGTCAAAATATCTCCAGATAGTTAGGGCGCTACGATTTCAGCGATGCGGAAAATGTGGACGAAATCGTGGAATCCAGTCATATAAACGGAATTTACAGTATAAAGTGGAATGTCACAGAATTTGCCAAATTTTGGATGGATACATCAAAAGCAGGTCAGTACACTTAAATCAAAACGTGATATGGACTAGTTTCTGTAAATATTAAGCTGCACAAAGACTAAATATGAATTGTGCATGTGTGAATGAATGGTGCAGACGCGCGGTTTTGTTTACTACACACATACTGAAGTGCGCAACGCTCGCGGTGTTTTCTATGGTGGCCGAGAAGTGCAAAACAAATCACAATTCTGAAAACAAAATAACAAATTACAAACGCAAATGCAAATCTAAAAAACAAAATTAAACAACAACAATGCCGAAAACATTATAACAAGACAGAAAACAAAATAAGTCAGAAAATAAGTTTCGGATTTGTCATTGTGTTTTCTGACTTATTTTGTTTTTGGAATTGTTGTTGTGTTTTCTGAATTGTTATTTTGTTTTTTAGATTTGCACTTGCATTTGTAATTTGTTATTTTGTTATTTGCACTTCTCAGCCACCGTAGTTTTCAGCCTCTGCCGCCTCAATATATATGAGCATGTAAACACATGAACATGATCTCTAGAACTGCTCTGAGAGTCACTTCATGAGCATTTTACCGATTATCATTATATCATATGCAAACAGAAACCTAAAGGTCTTCACAGCAACCCGTCAAAATAAAAGTTTGGTTTAACTTGAAGAAACAGTGACAGAAATATTACTTAATGTAATGATAGTACTACTACTAAAATTATTATTAAAATGTTAAATGGAATATTTTCCAGAAAAATTATTTATTTAGCAGAAAAATGTAAATATACAACAGTATTTCTGGGGAAAATAAATAAATAAATAAATAAATAAATAAATATACACACATACATACATATACATACACACACATACATACATATACATACACACACACACACACACACACACATACATACATATATATATATATATATATATATATATATATAAAAAAAAAAAAACTGTAATTCAACCATTAAAACAGAGTCTGGAAAAATTAAAACAGAAAAAAAGAAGAAAAACGGAATCCAGAAAAATTAAAAACTGAATTTGGAACCCCCCCCCCCCCAAAAAAACCCATAATTTGCCAAAAAATAAAACGGATTTTATAGGGCCCTAGATTGTCAGATCTTTGTTTATCAGTTAATAAGCTGTTCAGCATGTACAATGAACGATAATGCTTAAAGATCACAGTACAGTCTCAGCTGTCAGCTTTTATAATTATGACGTCAATGTGGAATTGCCAAGGGAAAGGCCTGACAGCTATAGATTGAAATTTGAGTTGTGAAGTCTGAGCTACTGCTGATTTACAGTGAATAATGACTCGACTTTTGGTCCGTTCCTCACTCTGAGGTTTCATTATGCTGCACATGTTAAGTATGTGGCCTGTGGAAGTGGTTGCATGCAGGTGTATTCACACGGACACACCCTCACGCAAGGCATAATGCAGGTGACGTAAGAGAGCATTCAACTCACAATGGGTTTCATCAGATCTCCGCTCCTCACAGATGACACTGTGATCTCACTGATGAATGAAAGCCAAAGAATGCACCACATCCCTCCCTCCCTCCCTCCTCTCCTTCTCTCACTGGTTGTCATGGAAAAGATTAAATTTGGCTTTTGGTGTTACTAGTCACTACGGTTGTGCTTTCACTCAACTTCGAGCTTTCGGTCTTGTTTTGTCTGTGCATCTCTTTTTTAATCACTCCATCTACATACAGTAGACTGGTGAAACAGGATACTGAAATGTGATTCAGTGTTGCTACTTTTTGAAAATACTGTTTGGGCATCTTACGTAAAGCCTTTCCCAACATAATAAAGATATCTTGATCAAAGGTTAAAATTACAAAGAAATTTAATAGGTGAATAGCCTGATTTTTTAATGATCAAAATGAAATTGCGATAACTATATAACACATAATAAAGATTTTTTTGGTGACTGCACTTATTTAAAATTTAAACACTGATTAAAATATTAAAATTAACATTCTTAAATATATACACATTTGTATTTTAAATCAAGTGGTACAGACCTCATAGAAGATGTCTTTTATATATGATCAACAACTTACTGTTTGGTACAAGGCTGCATTTATTTGATCAAAAGTAAATTAAAACAATAATTTTGTGTATATTATTACAATTTAAAATAACTTTTTTATTTGAATATATTTTAAAATGTAATTTATTTATATGATGGTAAAGCTGAATTTTCAGCATCATTACTCCAGTCTTCAGTGTCACATGATCCTTCAGAAATCATTAATATGCTTAATTACTGCTCAAGAAACATTTCTTATTATTATTAATGTTGAAAACAGATTCATATTGTTGTGGAAACATTTATTTGATCTTTTGTAACGTTATAAATGTGTGTACTGTCATTTTTGATCAATATAATGTGTCTTTGAACAACACAAAACTTCACATCAATTTCTTAAAAAAAAAAGTAAAAACTGTATGTAAATATGTGTACTGTATGTAAATACACTACCAGTCAAAAGTTTTTGAATAGTAAGATTTTTAATGTTTTTTTAAAGAAGTCTCTTCTGTTTACCAGGCCTTCATTTATTTGATCCAAAGTACAGCAAAAACAGTAAAATTTTTAAATGTTTTCTATTTGAATATATTTTAACATGTAATTTATTCCTGTGATTACAAAGCATCATTAAACCAGTCACATGATCCTTCAGAAATCATTCTAAAATTCTCATTTGCTGCTCAAAAAACATTTATTAATTTTATTGTTAAAAACAGCTGAGAAGATTATTTTTCAGGTTTCTTTGATGAATAGAAAGTTGAGAAGAACAGCATTTATCTGAAACAGAAATCTCCTGTAACATTATAAATGTCTATCATCACTAGGGCTGGGCGATATATCTCATGCGATATGCATGCGCATCTCGTCAGTAAAGCCGGTTCCTTGATTAGCGGTAAATCCCCATCACCTGTTTTCAAATGGAGCGGCATTTAATACACGGAGCCGTAGTTCACTGAGAAGCTACGCAATATCGCGTTCATTATCGAAGGCGATTCATCTGTGATAATGAACGCGATATTGCGTAGCTTCTCAGTGATCTACGGCTCCGTGTATTAAACGCCGCTCCATTTGAAAACAGG
>JAFVLL020036595.1:26831-50997 GCA_021397915.2 Tor tambroides | reverse complement strand
CGTGTATTAAACGCCGCTCCATTTGAAAACAGGTGATGGGGATTTACCGCTAATCAAGGAACCGGCTTTACTGACGAGATGCACATGCATATCGCGTGAGATATATCGCCCAGCCCTAATCATCACTTTTGATCAATTTAAAGCATCCTTGCTAAATAAAAGTATTAATTTCTAGAATTTCTTCCTTTCTTATACTGACTCCAAGATTTTGAAATGGTACAGTGTATAATGTTTTAAATATTGATAATAATAATAATAATAATAATAATAATAATAATAATAATAATAATAACAACAACAACAACAAATGTTTCTTGAACAGCAAATCAGCATATTAGAATGATTTCTGAAGGGTCATGCGACACTGAAGAATGGAGTAATGATGCTGAAAAATTCAGCTTTTAAAATATATTCAAATAGAAAACAGTTATTTTAAATAGTAAAAATATTTCAAAATTGTACTGTTTTTGCTGTACTTTGGATCAAATAAATGCAGGCTTGGTGAGCAGAAGAGACTTGTTTAAAAAACAAAAAATCTTACTGTTCAAAAACTTTTGACTGGTAGTGTAAATATGTTTTTTTAAACTCAGTTTAAATGCTTTGACATTTGAGAAGCTGGGACAGTGGCCTAGATTCTGCGAAAAGCAGGTGACTTGGTATAAAAAGTCACTGACCTCAAGGTAAAACAACCTATTAGGAAACATAATATAACATTCAGCATATGGGCAAAAAGTCACTTCCAGGACTTTTGAAAACACCAGACCATAACCAAAGTAGCAGGATGTGGCGACGACATTACACAAATCAAAGGTTTATGAAGTCCATATGCTGATGTTTTGAATGTTGAGGCCCAAAGTATAGCAGAAAATCAAAATCATCACTCATGTCTGTAACTCCCCTTCATTCTTTCATCAGGTGACTCGAGGCCAAAACTATCAAATATTCAACACACAAAACAGTAAACATCAGGTTGGGGTCCGTAATCTACATGCCACACCTGGCACGACATTTCCTGTCTGCAGTAACCCCCTGGATCAATTGTTAATGAAGAGGAAGGGCCAGCCTGTTATTCTGTGGTTTTTCAAGCACAGGTATGGCTATAAATGTCAAATGAAAACAATCAAGGCTGGTGGTGCAGGAAGAGGCAGGGTGACACTCACCCAGGGGCAACCCCTCACCATTATGGGGAGGGAAAGACCCACGGTCCTTATGACTGATTTTAATCCACTTCCTCCTTTGTGTGCCAACATATTCCAGTCAGTCTGAATCATGTGTGTTTAAGCAGACCACAAACAAACCATCCACTGGACTGCAGTGCAGGGTCAGAATGGTGGACTAGTTTTCAGATCAGTTCTCTCTCACTCTCTCTAGATGAGTAAAACTCTAGACTCTAGATGAGTAAAGTTCACAGATGAACTTTGAAGTTGGCTTGAGAAAGCCTTGTCTGAAAGTTTGAAATAGCTTTGAAAAGCTTACAGTTTCAGTTTAATTGTCGAAATTGAAGTTTGGGACAGAGAGGGAACAAACACGTTTCTAGAATTAATTAGCATGATGCTACCATGATTTAAGATGGTTTAGCCATGCTGCTAGCACAATTTAGCATGGTTTAGCCATGTTGCTAGAATGATTTTACATGTTACTAGCATGATTAGCATGTTATTAACATGTTGCTATTATTATTATTATTATAATAATGTTACTAGCATGTTGTTAGCATGATTAACAAGTTACTAGCAGGTTTCTATCATGATTAGCATGTCACTAACATTTGGTTTGCATGGTTAGCAAGATACTAGCATGATTCTAACATGTTTTTAACATGAACAAGTTACTAGCATGTTGTTAGCATTATTAACAAGTTACTAGCATGATTAGCAAGTTACTAGCATGATTCTATTATAATTAGCATGTTACTAACATGTTAGCATGATGAACATGTTAGCATGATTAGCATGGTACTAGCATGTTGTTAGCATGATTAGAAAGTTACTAACATGTTAGTATGTTACTAGCATGCTGTTAATTAGCATGTTACTAGCATGATTCTATTATAATTAGCATTTTACTAACAAGCATTATGACGTACTAACGTTAACATGATGAGCATGTTACTAGCATGCTGTTAGCATGGTTAGCATGTTACTAGCACGTTGTTAGCATGTTAGCATGATTAGAAAGTTACTGACATGTTGCTAGCATGATTAGCATGTTACTAACATGTTGTTAGTATGTTACTAGCATGTTGTTAACATGATTAGCATGTTACTAGCATGTTACCATGATTAGCAAGATACTAACATGATTCTAGCATGATTAGCAATCTACTAGCATGTTTTTAGCATGATTAGCATGTTACTAGCTTGTTAGCATGATTAGCATGTTACTAGCTTGTTGTTAGCATGATTAGCAAGTTACTAGCATGGCTATAACGATAAAGGCACAGATATAACGATAAAGGCACAGAGAAACGATATTGTTGGAATCACTTTCACAGTGATTTTTTTCCAGCTGATGAACGATAAAAACACTGACAGCCAATCAGAATCCATCCTGCTATTACGAGCTATAAAATGTAAAGCTGCAGACGAGCGTGTGCTTAGAATAAACAGACAATATCATTCGCTGGTGTGGACACTAATATCATTATCGTTCTTGGTGTGAACGAGGC
This sequence comes from Tor tambroides, assembly GCA_021397915.2. Lineage (NCBI taxonomy): Eukaryota > Metazoa > Chordata > Actinopteri > Cypriniformes > Cyprinidae > Tor > Tor tambroides. The sequence goes on along the minus strand of JAFVLL020036595.1, from coordinate 48,329 downwards.
TTAGGTCTGATCAGTTATCAAATATAACTTATATATAACACACATTTGGCTCAGAAAAATAATAATAATAAGCTTATATGTGACCCTGGACAACAGAACCAGTCATAAGGGTCAATTTTTTGAAACTGACGTTTATACATCATCTGAAAGCTGAATAAATAAGCTTTCCATTGATGTATGGTATTGTTAGGATAGGATAATATTTGGCTGAGCTACAACTATTTGAAAATCTGGAATCTGATGGTGCAAAAAAAAAAAAAATCTAAATATTGAGAAAATCACATTTAAAGTTGTCCAAATGAATTTCTTAGCAATGCATATTACTAATCAAAAATTAAGTTTTGATATATTTACGGCACGAAATTTACAAAATATCTTCATGGAACATGATCCTTACTTAATATCCTAATGATTTTTGGCATAAAAGAAATATCAATCATTTTGACCCATACAATGAATTTTTAGCTATTGCTACAAATATACCCGTGCTACTTAAGACTGGTTTTGTGCTCCAGGGTCACATATAGCAGATCAGTAAGTTGGCTTTCTCAAGCCAACTTAATTAGAGAAACATGTCTGCTTAGTGTCTCTTTTAGTGGATGTGACCAGCTGAATTATACAGTGCTTCCTAAACACAGACTAGAAGATTTTGAAAAGATGTAGTTGTGCGTGTGAAGTAGGCAGATTAAAAACAAAACACGCACACAGAGGACACATGAGGGGCTTTCTCTTACATGCATTGTCTGTCTGGCTGGCACAAAGACACACAGTCTGGTCAGCGGAGATAACAGCTGCATTTTCTGTAACATTACAGATGAACACACACAGAGTTAAAAGCACCAGCCTATCTGTCCTAGAGAGCTGTGATGGAACTGCGGGAGATAGACAGGGGAGTAAGAGTACTATTTGTCCTGTTTATCATCACAGACCCGTGATAAAGTCTGTTGCTATGGACACCTTCATTCTCCTCCTGTGAAGAAAGGTAAAAGAAACAGAGGACATGCTGCACAAGGAGGAGAAGAGATGAGAAATACTCCATTCCTGCCTAAACGGGAAAACCTCAAAAAGACAGATGCACACGGGATGCACTGTAGATCTGATCTAAACCCTAGTGAGCGGCCATGCTGTCTTCATTTAACACACCTCACAACTGATTCCAACACAGTCTGACATGAGTGTGCCGCTAAATGAACAACATGATCCTCTAATAAGCATAAAAACAAACATCAACATCAAAATATTGGGCAAACTAGCCTGTTCAAAAGTTTGGGGCCTGTAATATTTTTATTTTTATTTATTTATATACACTGGCATTCAAAATTTTGGAATTAGTAAGATTTTTGGGCCCAGATTTACTAAACAGGGCAAATTAGCGTTAGTTAATTCCATAAAAGCATCGATGGGAGGGAAAATTCTGCGTGTGATTTACTGACAATGCACACATTAAAGAACACAGACACAGCCAGATCATTTCCATAATGACCAGCACAATCTACCAAGAGCAGCGCAAATTACCGCCTGCTTTAAGACATGCTTTTTTTGAGCGTTAAATAATGATGCAGACGCCAGTAATTTGACGAGTGCAAACATGTAAATCATGTTGCGTGATTCATTTGAATACTCTCCTCCCATAAATTTTGTGTCTAAAAGGGAAACTCCTACAAATGCATATTCAATAGGTTCAGGTGCAAAAATAACTGTCCCAAAATTTATCTTTCACAAGATAAATTTTGATGCTTTAAGTTTTCAGTTGATATATAATTTATGATTTCTAAAGTGTGATAAAGAAAAAGGCAACAAAGAAAGACTCTGTGACAAAGGTCAGAACTACCGTTATGATGTTGATTTTGCACTCTTGTCATAAATTCATCTATTACTGTTCCTTTATAATTTGTAACAAAAAAAAAAACAGTGGTAAAATATCTATTTAGGAGTCTTAGACCTTTCAAACGATATATAGTTTGTTATGATTAGATTAGGATTTATTTGTAATATAGTGAAGTAAACTTAGGCGTCCCACTGGATGGACGGGTGACAGTTAAAAGGTTAATGTTTTCTAAAGAAGATTCTTATGCTCATCAAGCCTGCATTTATTTGATTAGAAATACAGAAAAGACAGTAATATTGTGAAATATTATTACAATTTAAAATAATTGTTTTCTATTTTAATATACTTTAAAATATAATTTATTTCTGTGATGCAAAACTGAATCAGCCATTACTCCAGTCTTCAGTGTCACATGATCCTTCAGAAATCATTCTAATATGCTGATTTATTATCAGTGTTGAAACAGTTCAGCTGCTTAACATTTTTCGGAATCTGTGATGCTTTTTTTTTCAGGGTTCTTTTATGAATAAATTTGAAAAAGAACAGCATTTATTTAAAATAGAAATCTTTTGTAACATTACACACTACTGTTCAGAAGTTTGGGGTCAGTGCATTTTTTTTCCTCTTTTTTTTTTTGAAAGAAATTAATACTTTTATTCAGCAAGGATGTGTTAAATTGCTAAAAAGTGATCAAAGTAATTTCTGTTTTTTTTAAATAAATGCTGTTCTTTTGAACTTTCAAAGAATCCTGAAAAAATGGTTTCCACAAAAATATTAAGCAGCATGTTTTCAACACTGATAATAATAATAATAATAAATTGAGCAGAAAATCGTCATATTAGAATGATTTCTGAAGGATCATGTGACACTGAAGACTGGAGTAATGATGCTGAAAATTCAGCTTTGATCATAGGAATAAATTACGTTTTAAAATATATTAAAACTGGAAACAGTTATTTTAAATTGCAATAATATTTCACAATATTACAGTTTTTACTGTATACAAATGCAGCCTTGGTGAGCATAAGAGATTTCTTTTAAAAACAGCTTACAACTCAAAATCTCCAAACTATTCAAATCTTTCCGTATTCTATGAAATAAACATATTTCTAATCGATACTTCTTTCAGCTTGTCAAAATTAAAAACAGACAAAGCAAACCAGTAGAAATGTACTATCAAAAAGCCATTCAACCTTTCTTAGATTAAACGAGGAGTTTATTTATTGTGAAATGACACCAGAAGCTTGTGGAGATTAGCAGAGACTGATTACAAGGAACATGGGAGCGGTGAAATGTCAGGATGTCAATGATGTGCTGTCAGGAACAAAGGGAAGAGGTATGTCTCTTATCACAGACACCGCCGTGACTGACACATCCATCCATCATCGGCGGGCGGGCGGGTGAGAGAGAGAGAGAGAGAGAGAGAGAGAGAGAGAGAGAGAGAGAGTGTAGTCTGTCAGTAAATTCCACGGTGAGGTGAGACATTAGCCATCAGGGTGCAAGCACACAGAGAAAAGCAATTAATCTCCGCAGGCTACCCTGATGAACAGACTGTATGCAGAGAGTCATCATGGTTATGATGAATAAACGCGCCTGTCGTTTTCGGATCAAAAGATTAGGGTCATATTTCATGTACAGTTGTTTGCTAGTGGACTTTATTTATACAGAGATGGATCCACTACTACACAACAAAGTTTATGGAGGTGCTTGTGTTTGTGTGAGGTTTCACCCTCATTTAATATTACAAGACAGCGATGCCTTTATGAACGTGTTGCATATGAACACAAGCCTGCATCTGATAACATCCAGTGACAGATGTTCAACTATGTGGCATGGAGGATATATGCTATAATTAAAATGTGTCTATAAAACAGACAGTTCCTGTATCCTGATTGGTCAGTACCACATTCCAGAAAAGGCTGATATATGATACCAATACTTTATGATGATCGATACAACAGCTAATACGTTATTAAAAATACATAGAAGTATTAACTAATATTTTTGTGATTTTAAACAATATGGCTATAAAATACTACTACTACTACTAATTTATTAATATTATTAAATACAAATATAAAAACTACTAAATCAAAAGAAATATTACTACTTTAATATTTCACTGTAAAATAAAAATGACTATGTAAGAAAAATAATAATTTAGCTTCACATTACAACTGGAAAATTACAATACTATGGGCCAGATTTACTAAACAGGGGAAATTAGCGTTAGAGCACAATTCTATAAAAGCGCCAATGGGAGGGAAAATTCTGTGTGATTTACTGACAATGCACACATTAAAGAACACAGACACAGCCAGATCATTTCCATAATGACCAGCACAATCTACCAAGAGCAGCACAAATTACCGCCTGCTTTAAGACATGCTTTTTTTGGGCGTTAAAGGCGCAAATACCAGTAATGTGACGAGTGCAAATGTTAGTGAATCGCGTGATTAATTTGAATACTCTCCTCCCATAAATTTAGCGTCTGAAAGGGAAACTCCTACAAATCCATATTCAATAAGGTCAGGCGCAAAAATAACTGTCCACGCCTTTTCAGCGCTAATTATTCACTGTGCGTCTTTAGTAAATCCTGACAGTGCTATTTTAAAGTAAAAAAGACAGTTTGCGCTGGTGCAAGCTGTTAGTAAATCTGGCCCTAATATTAATGGCTCTCTTAATTTCTGCATTTTCAAATCTTAAACCACTGAACTTTAATTTTGAAGGAAAACAGCAGAGAGTCCTAAAAGCTTCTCTTCTGTTCATAAGTGCTTCTCATTATAAATATGGTAAGACGGTTGGCACATGTTGCACATTAACGCAAGCCAAACTCAGAGCAGATGCAGAGATGAAGATTGGGGAGTAGCATTTACTGCAAACCAAGCCACTCTGACACTGAAAACACAGATTCCCTTATAAGGCCTAATGCACAGATTCCATTATTTTGGCTAACTTTTGTGTTGCACCCGGTTATGTTCACTAACCAACTGTTTGCAACAATACGTCTAGAAAGTGGGCAGTTTGAATAAGTGTGTTTGACCATTTATGCACAACCACAATTTTGCAGGGTGTGCATTTTTGCCTGCATACGGGTGCCGAATTGAAGCAGTAGAAACACTGTTATGGTTAAAACATTTTAGTATCGACATGGTACTGAAGTACAGGTACATTTGGCATCCTTGTTCCAACCATGAAATAAATACATGTTTTTTGTTAAAAAAAAAAAAAAAAAAAAAATGCAGGAGTGAGGGATATTACGATTTACGATCGTGGACAATTAAAATGTCTCTACGATCTGCTTTTGAAGAAATATTGCAGTATTGCGTTACAGCTGCAGTTCAGGCTCCTCCATCTCAATACACTGTAAAACGCAATGTACATTCACATCAAATGTTAACTCAGCTCAAGGGACACTGCACTTATTCACAATCACAAACGTACATTAATTGCATGTGCTTTAAATCCTTGCCGGTTAAACATTTCATTCGCTTGCTGTTCTGACATGTGCTTTTTCTGAATGCGGACACCTGAAGCACACACACACTAAAAAGCCTGTCAAACAGTGCCTAATTACTGGACTAAGTACTTTCTTTCGCATCTGATTGTGCTAATACTGTCAAAAACACACAAGCTTTACATATAAACACAGTTGATTATGTTTAAAGTGAAAGTAATCAGTTGAGAGAAAAACAGGTGTGCCTGTATATTAGATGTGTGCAGGTCTTAAAGTAACAGCCACTAAACATGCTGCCGCTTGTCATTAAAAGGGATAGTTCGCTCAAAAATTAAAATTCTGTCATTATTTACTCACTCTCCTGTTGTCCCAAATCGGTATTACTTTCTTTCTTGTGCTGAACACAAAAGAAGATATTCTGAAGAATGTGGGTAACCAAACAGTTGCTGATCCCCACTGACTCCGATAGTAGGGGAAAAAATACTGTGAAAGTCACTGGGGACCAGCAACTGTTTGATTACCCACATTCTCCAAAATATCTTTTATGTTCAACAGAAGAAAGAAACTCATTCAGGTTTAAAACAAATTGAGAGTCAGTAAATAATGACAGAATTTTCATTTTTGGGTGAACAATCCCTTTAATATTAAGAAAACAACAAGACACAAAGAGAAAAATCACTCACTGCTCTTGACTGAAGAACTTTAATACAGCTGCTGTGTAATTTATACAGAGAAGGATATATAGTGTTTTATTTTTATTTTTGTTCATTCAATTTCTTAAATGCTACTGCTAAATACACCTACTGTACTTGAAAAAGAAAGCACTGTTTTATTTGTATATTATGTGTATTTGTAATGCGCATCTTTTTTTTTTCAAGTTTGCTTGTTCTGCTCAGACAACTTCAAAATAATAAAACCAACATGACAAAGAATCGTGATTTTCTTCAAAGTTTTTTTTTGGTATTTTTGCTACATCACCCACCTCCTACATCACTGTAATGCAAGGCATCTCAATAAAAGTATTTTATATTATACATTACATTATAAATCAAATTATTTTTGAACTGTAAATAAAACGAGCATGTGTAGGTATTAGGGGTGTAACGATTCATCGATATGGATCGATACGATGTCTGAAGATACGATGCCACACGTAAAATATCGAAATCTGTAGTATAAATAGGCACCTTTATTTTGGCACTGTCCACATTTTCACATAACGTCCGTCTATGCGTTACCGTCAACACGTGCGTTCTCGTTCAAACTCACGTATCAGGACTGCCCGAAGGCACAAGGTGAGCATAAAAGACGCTCGGGATTGTTAGCGGAGCAGTCGAGCGCTATGCGAAATGTTTTCTGCGCACACATCTGAAGCACACAGACACAGAGAGCTGTGTCTACACCACGCGAATACTGAATTGAGCTCTCTTACGCTTTTTTGTGTATGGATGAATAAATACAGACAAAATGACATCAAAATGCGCGTTTTGGTGAATATCCTAGTAAACACAGTCGGTTAGGCATATGTCTTAACGTAAACAGTTGAGAAAGAAAAGGCATGTGTATCAGTATATTAAATTCGTGCTTTCGTTCTTAAAGTAAAACTAATAAATCCAATGCTGTCAAAGAAAAATTAATACAAGTGCTCACTGCTCCTGACTAAATAACCTTTGTAACATCAAAAATGATTCATCTATATTTAATTTATACAGTGAAGACTATGCAGTTATTTTACATTTGAGGCTACATTTCTGTAGCGTACCTGAAAATTTCTTTTAGACTGAGCTGAAAAACCTGAAAAGCACTGTTTATTGAACTTGTGTCTTTGTTCTATTGTATTTATTTTCTGCTATTGCTTGTGATTTGGTTATCTGTAGAATTTTTTTTAGCACTGAGCCCATAGTAGCAGCCAGAATTGTTTTTCCAATTGTTTATTTTATTTTTTTTAAAAAGTGTAGGCCTATTTTTTGTTGTGAATATCCCAATTGAGGTACAGGATGTGAAAATTTCAGATTTATGTTCATGTTATACATTTTGGTTGCATTTGTGAGTTAATAAAAATGTAGATGGTTTGTTTAAAATAAATATATGTGACCCTGGACCACAAAACCAGTCATAAGGGTCAATTTTTCGAAATTGAGATTTATACATCACCTGAAAGCTGATGTACATAAGCTTTCCATTGATGTATGGTTTGTTAGGATCGGACAATATTTGGCCGAGATACAACTATTTGAAAATCTGGAATCTGAGGGTGCAAAAAAAAATCAAAATACTGAGAAAATCATCTTTAAAGTTGTCCAAATGAAGTTCTTAGCAATGCATATTACTAATCAAAAATGAAGTTGAGATATATTTACAGTAGGAACTTTACAAAATATCTTCATGGAACATGATCTTTACTTAATATACTAATGATTTTTGGCATAAAAGAAAAATCAATAATTTTGACCCATACAATGTATTTTTGGCTATTGCTACAAATATATCCCAGCAACTTAAGACTGGTTTTGTGGTCCAGGGTCACATATAATATCATAATATTGATATATTGATTGATATACTCCTGTATCGAATCGAATCGCAGAATTATTTGAGGTATCGGCAAAATCGTATCGCTGAGTATGAGAATCGATATTGTATCGTATCGTGACGAACCATCTGATTTACACCTCTAGTAGGTATATACAATATGTGTGGCACAAACCCACGTACCTCGTTCTCTTTACTCTCATACTTCGAAGCGTTCTTTCCTTGACTTTTCCTTCTGAGTTTCTTCAGGTCTGACTGTGATCTCTCCAGCGAGTCCTGCTTCATCTTGTGTTCGGTCTGATATCTCTTAAACGTGGCCTGTGGACAGACAGTATTCGATCAGTGTCATTCAGGGACATGGAGACATGTCCATACATGTGTCATTACAGAGATGAGAATGACTTCTGTGCTAGATGTAGACAGGAAACAGTGTGACATGAGTCTGATTTTCACTCCCCATCTCTGAAGATAATGCATATTTCCCACAGGCATATAGCACGCAGAGGATCATACGTGGACACCAGCATTGGGGACAAAGTAATGATACAACTAACTAAATGTTTCAGTGGTGTGACGATAGTCGTTTTCAAAATAATCAAGCTTTTCCTGTTAGCAGCTATGTTTCCCAACTAGCAGCATTGTAGCATGACATCGCACTATATATCACTGGTGTTTTTTAGGTCACATTGTAATGCACAAACAGCCTTATAACTGAGAATGCAGAGGCAACAATCAAATGCAAATATGCTCCCTCCGTCTCTCTAACACTGGGAGGTCTGATTCATTTTTGCAAATGAGGCCAGAACAAAAGAAACAATTCACATATTCGTTACCACAAGTGTTCCTCAAAGACCCTGCAGGGCATTTCACATGATTTGTTGTTAACAACAACAAACAAAAACAAACAAGACAGATAATACTGCTGTTTACCACAAAGCTTTCAATTTAGTTCGTATAAATTAAGATGTTCTTAGCAACAACAGTTGCAATTAATGTAAAAGTATCTGTTTGAGTTTGAAGTGCTTTTTGAGTATTTTTCCTTTCAGTAGCATTTCGATGTAGTTAGTTTAAATAGTGGTTTAATTAATATATCGACTGATGCTGAGATAGTTATATATACATATATACACACACATACACTCACACACTACCAGTAAAAAGTTTTTGAACAGTAAGATTTTTACTGTTTTTAAAAATCTTTTCTGCTCACCAAGTCTGCATTTATTTGATCCAATTAATAATTGATCCGATTACTAATCCAATTTAAACAGACAAAATATCTCAGACATATTATTATTATTATTATTATTATCAATATTTAAAACAGTTTAGTACATTTATTTCAGGATGAATATAAAGATCCAAAGATCAGCATTTATCTGAAACAAAAAGCTTGTAACATTATACACTATACCATTCAAAAATGATTTTTTTGGGTCAGTATGATTAACTTTTACTTAGCAAGGATGCTTTAAATTACTCAAAAGTGATGATAAAGACATTTATAATGTTACTGATGTATAAATGATGTTCTTCTGAACTTTCTATTCATCAAAGAAACCTGAAAAAAAAAATCTATTCAGCTGTTTTCTACATAATAATAATAATAATAATAATAATAATAATAATAATAGTATATAAAAATAAATAAATAGTATATAAATAATAGTAATATAAATTAGAATATTAGATTGATTTCTCAAGGATCATGATCATGAGTAATGATGCTAAAAAAAAATCAGCTTTGAAATCACAGGAATGAATTACAATAAAAAAAAAAATATTCAAACAGAAAACAGTTATGTTTTTGCTGTACTTTGGATCAAATAAATGCAGGCTTGGTGAGCAGAAGAGGCTTCTTTAAAAAAAAAAAAAAAAAACATTAAAAATCTTGCTGTTCAAAAACTTTTGAGTGGTAATATATCCACTATATTGCCAAAAGTATTGGGTCGCCCCCTTCTAATGAACAGGGTTGACTACTTTAGTAATTTCTATGAGTACAAATCTTAATGTTTAAGCATATAATGATATTCTAGGGAATTGTGTGCTTCTAATATTATAGCAACAGTTTGGACAGGACCCTTTTCTATTCTAACATGACAATGCCTCTGTGTATAAGGCAAGGTTCAAAAAGAAAATGATTGATTCAGTCAGTGTGGAAGAACTTGACTGGTCTGCATAAAACCAAGTCCTAATCCCAGTTTAACACCTCTGGTTTGACTGTAAATGCAGACCTTGAGCCAAAAACTCATCACCAAACACCAATGACTTGTACATACACTATATAGACAAAAGTATTGGGACACCCCCTTCTTTAGAAAAATGCACCTCCAAATCTGTGGCAACAACGATGGGAACATAATTCATGTATTTAAAAATTGTATTTCCATCTCTGTTGCAACAGTTTTGGAAGTGTCTAAAATAACTGTACCCATATGTACAAGTCATTGGTGTTTGGTGATGAGTTTTTGGCTCAGACCAGAGAATCTTGTTTCTCAGAGTCTGAGGGTCCTTTAGGTGCTTTTTTGCAAATTCCAAGTGTGTTTTCATGTGTCTTCACTGAGGAGAAGATTGAGTCTGGCCACACTGACATAAAGCCCAGATTGGTGGAGTGTTGCAGAGATGTTTGTCCTTCTGTAGGTTTCTCCCATCTGCATATATGATCATGGAGCTCCACTAGAGTGACCATCAGCTTCTTGGTCACCAGTCTAGACAAGGCCCTTCTCCATCAGTTGCTCAGTTTGGCCAGGAGGCCAGCTCTAGGAAGAGTCCTAGTTGTTTCAAACTTCTTCCATTAAAGGTAAAGGAGACTACATGCTTCGGTGAACCTTCAATGCAGCAGAATTTTTTCTGAACTCTTCCCCAGATGTGTGGCTTGACGCAAACCTGTTTCTGAGCTCTACAAGCAGTTCTTTTGACCTCAGGGTTTGGTTTTTCCTCTGATACGCATTTTCAGCTGTTAGACCTTTTATTAAGACTTGTGTGCCTTTCCAAATCATACCCATTCAGTTGAATCTGACACAGGTTAACTTCACTCAAAGTATAGTAACATCTACAAGCAATATGAATGCTCCTGAGCTAAATTTCATCCGTCCCAGATAAGGGTATGAATACTTATGCAATGGAATCATTCAAGTTTTCTATTTTTAATAAATCTGCAAAGATGTTAAAAACCTGTCTTTTGCTTTGTCATTATGGTGTGTGAGGTGTACATTGATGTGGAAAAAAAGTAATTTAAAGCAGTTTAACATAAGGCAGCAACATAAAATGTGAAAAAAATGAAGGGGTATGAATACTTCCGCAAGGCACTGTATATATAAATATATATATATATATATATATATATATAAAAAATAAAATATTTTAAAATGTAATTTACCAAAGCTGAATTTTCAGTGTTTGGTGTCACATGATCCTTCAGAAATCATTCTAATAAGCTGATTTGATGCTCAAGAAACATTTCTGATTATTATCAATTAAAAAAAAAAAAAAAAAAGGTTGCTTTTTGTGGAAATCAAGATACAATTTTTTCAGGAGTGAATGAAAGTATTAATTTCTGATCATAAACTTTTAAAAGGTAGTGTATATCTGTTCAAGTTTAGTACTTCTGTTACAGCTTGAGATTCAAAATAATTACCCCCTTCAATGATATTAAATGTAGTTATTTTTTAATATAAGTATCTTCCCTATAAGTAGCTTTCCCATCAATAATGAACATACGGCAGCTCACCGTCATGTATTTCACATCCATGTCAGTTTTCCTCTCCAACTCTGCAATAACTTCCCGATGAAACCGTCTGAACTGCAGAGACAGAGAGAAAGAAAATGAAAAAAACATAAGATACAAGCTCCACAAAATGAATGATAATAGTTTGGCGTGAAAGTGTGCTTGTGAGAGGCCTACACTGACGAAACACACACATACAAGAACAGAAAACAGTTGTTGTATAAGCTAAAGTGCTTATAGAGGAGATGAGTCACAGACAAACAGAGGGATATTCACACACCAACACACACTAACTAACCCATCAACCTAATGAACGAGGGCGAGAGCGCTTACATCAACACCTCATCATCACGACTACAAGTGCGCCCACCCACCCCTCTCCCTCACTAATCTGTTTTAGCCCTTTTTGAGTGAGATCCCACACTTCCTGACACGTCTTCATTAATGCATGTCTTCATTCAGAAAAATGCCATTTAATGAGGAATTGTTGTGTTTTAGATGTGTCTGCCCTATATTGAAGAAGAGATTCTTGTTTCATCATTTCATAGATCTAGGGGAGTGTTTTTAGGTTCTGGGTACAATGTAGGCTAGCATAGTAATGCACCTGTAAATGTCAATGTGTAAAGCTTCGATTAATCACATAATCCAAACACCACCGTGTCATTCCAGCCCTAATAATGAAAAATCCTTATGGAGATCTGCACAACCATCATCAACATTGGATGATAAAAGTAGCTATTTGTGTTGCTGGACAATGTTCAGAGCTGATTTTGCCCTGTCAATCATGGAAAAGAGCGTCTCAAAATCTCAAGCAGGGAAGAAAGCAGATGTGCTACGTGAAGCATGAAAAACAAAACGTATTCAAATTTTGAATAAATTATGCACAAAGCAGCAGTGCAACAATATCAGAACGCACCCATCCCATTATAATCTCTGAAGCTGTCACTGCAGATTTACAGTTTCACGCAACAGACTCACTGCACAGACAACTGAACTCTCATGAATGTTATCGTTTAAATCAATGAAGCTTACTAGACTAGACTTGATAATAAAGTATATACTGTCTCGTCTATAATGGGTTTAGTTTTGTCACATCACTTGCTTGCAGTGTGCAGTGTAATTAACGCAGTAGTGGTTTACATTTATTACATATGAATATCTCAGCTGGTAGATGCTAAATAAATGTAATTAATGAAAATGCTATGTAGCAAAAAACACCTTTTCAATTCAAGTTCTCTCATTCAGGTCAATTACTGTCATGGCAGAGCAATCATGTGAACAATCTTAGGGCGTGTTCACACTTGGCGTCTTTTTTGACTAGAAAAAGTTGACGAGCGCTTTTTTAGTAAAATAAAAAGCTGGCAGCATTTTGGTTACAAATAGCAGCCGAGGGCGTCTTTTGTTGCTATAACAACAGCTGCAACGGTAGCCTAGCGCTGTGTGCTGCAGAAATGTCGGCTTTTGAAGTTAACGGGGAGGGTAATGTTGGTTCACAACGACGTTTGTGGGTGCGCGACATTATACGGGGAAGGAAACTGTATGGTGCTTCCAACAATTTAGTCCAGGAGCTCCGGTTGGATGATGCACGGTTTCGTACTCAACTCCTTGTGCTCTGAAACTAATACGATCTGTCTACCGGCTATGTTTTTCTTGTTGTTTTTGTTGTTATGGAAACGACTCGCCACTCGCTTGTCACTGGTCAGCTGTCAAAAAGGCGCTTGACGTAGGGTGTTTTTTTCAGAAAAGTTAAACTTTTTTCAACTTGAAAAGACGCTCTGAGCTGCAGAAAAAGACGGCGGTGGTGGCGTTTTAAAAAGCGCTCAGGACTTTTTTGAAAACACGGTTTACTCCATAGGATTATAATGTAAAACAGATGCCGGCAGCTTCAAAAAAGACGCCAAGTGTGAACATAGCCTTAATAAGCAAGTTAGATTTTATAAACATGTTTAGAGCAGCTACTTCAATTACTATTTGAGATAATGGCACAGACTTCTGAACTTAATGAAAAATAGCAGTGTTATTAACTTGACTATATATCTTTATTATTATTATTATTTGGCTCACTTGGTAAAAGGCCTGTCAATTTCACAGCATTATTTATTTATTTTTGAAAATAATTAACTGCTTTTTATTGCTGTTTCAGAATTTTCTTAAGAACTGTACTGGATATTACTTTTATAACCTTTTTATGGTGCTTCAGTCTACAGTCTTTGTATTTTGATGGAAAAGAATGACCAGTACATGACTCAAAATGTATCCTTTTGTTTTCCATTGAAGAAGGTTTACAATGACATGACATTGAGTAAGTGAGAGAATTTTGATTTTTGGGAGGTAAAAAAAATAGGGTAACACTTTATTTTAGGGTCTCTTAACTAGTTGCTTATTAGCATGCATATTACTAGAATATTAGTCATTTATTAGCACATACTAATGCCTTATTCTACATGACCTTATTCTACACCCCTAATCCTACCCAATACCTAAACTTAACAACTACCTTTCTAACTATTAATAAGCAGCAAATTAGGAATTTATTGAGGGAAAAGTCAGTTAATAGTGAATAAGTGGTCCCTACTCTAAAGTGTTACCAAAAATAGTGTTTTAATAATATTTCAATTATTGCAGTCACTCTAATTGAGATGTTTATTCAACTCTTATTCTGTTTGTGTCAGAAATACACAATGGTGATTAAATAAGTTATTTGCATTTAATTATAACAGCAAAGTGGAGACTGAATAATCTGAATTAATCTAAGTGACCGTATCTCTTTAGAAGACTTTTATTAAACCGCACAATTCATATTGATTACTTTTATGATTCACTTTTTGAAGCTTGTAAATTACAGTTGCATGGGCTTTCAGTGGATGGACAAAAATGATGAGAGAATATTAAAAATATCTTAATTTGTGTTATGAAGTTGAACAAAAGGCTTTGGGTTTATATATAAAAGCTTTGGGTTTGGAACGGGTGAGTAAATTATGACAATTTTCATTTTTGGGTGAACTATCCCTTTAAGCCATACTATGCAGCAAATAAAACTGATATATGTTAGTATATGTTTAGACATTAGTGTGAACACTGTTGTCAAACTAATATAGATTCACAACATTGGCCAAAAAAAAAAAAAAAAAAAAAAGTTAGGAATGCTATCAGTATCAAGACTCTAATTCTTTGTCAGGAATTTTCGGAATTCTCAGGGGTTATCAGGTGTGTGAAAAAGATATCAGATTTGACTGAAGCTGTTTAAACAGGGCCTGTCTTCTGTTGTGTGTCCTGTTTTTGATTCGCAGATCAGCAGCTGCACCAGCAGGAACGGCCGTGTCATCATGTGGCGCTGGGATCAGGTGCATCAACAGGCATGTTCAAACCTGCTCTGATAAAAAAAACACTACAATCTAACACGCAGTAGGTGTGTCCGCTGTATTCCTCTACCCTTTCCTGTTGTTTTCACTAATAAGACTGCCTGTACGTCAACGGGTGCATGAGAATCCATAAAGTTTATGGGAAATGGGATGTTTGATATGCGATTAAATTGCAGATGGCCATCTCTTGGGTGTGTTTGAATGTGCTTTCGGTCAGCCTAAGAATGTGTTTACAGCAAAGAAACAAATATACAAACACACAGATAAAAAGACACACTCACGTTCTCCTCCAGTTCTATGTTGACTTTCCGATGGACGTCTGAGATCTCCATCAAGACGACCCCTAAGGAGGAAGAAAAACACTTATCAGCCTCTCACACCAATACAAAGGCTATTAACACGTCCATTGTTTTTAATCTAATAATCCGCAGAATTCTCCTGTCTAATAAACCCCCACGGCCTTGTTTTCCAAGAACAGTCCTCCCTCAGAGTGGCTACTGTAATTAAAACACGCTGTGCCGGCATGGATTTTTCTCCCAGCATGCTCCTACCCGCTGTAATCAAACGGGGATTAAAATGCAAAACCTACGACATAAATCAGAGCACTTTATATAAAGGATCCGCCCACCACACACTTGGTCGACACTTATTTGAGAGGCAATTCTCAAACATCCTTAAGAATTGCATTTGAAAGCTGGACAGAGAGACAGAGGGACACACAGAGAGCTCTTGCTCGAGCTAATTCTCTCTGACGACTACGAAGAGATTTTAGCCCTGCCCTAGAGACTGATGCGTGTAGATGTGGAAGAAAAAATAAGAGAGTTTTCCATAGAAACAATACTACAATCTCTCTGACTCGCTCTTCAGTACTCTGTTCACATGATTTCTTGAGTCACCCTTCCTCAGTACGAAACATAACATGTTAACTATTGTAAGCAAATGGAGAGGCAAAATCATAGTAACCTTTACAGAGAATTGAACTTGACAAGTGTCTAATATAGACCGATAACTTATGATAATGATATATAATGCATCCGGTCACACTTTATTTTAAGGTCCAATTCTCACTATTAACAAGCCATTAACTACAACTTTTGCCTAGATAAACTTCTAATTTGCTGCTTATTAATAGTTAGTAAGGTAGTTGTTAAGCTTAGGTATTGGGTAGGATTAGGCATGTAGAATATGCTCATGCAGAATATGTGCTTTATAAGTATTAATAAACAGCCAATGTGTTAATAATAGACATGCTAATAATTAATAGTGAGAATTGGTCCATATACTAAAGTTACCATGCAACCTTATGGCTCATTGTGGCCAATTTGAGGTTTGACAATAGTTGTCTTGAAATCTAATGTTGACTTTTTTTTTTTTAAAATGAAATGGAAAAAAAAAAAAAAAAAGAAAAGAAAAACTATTTTGCCGAGGGTAGCCATGGTGCATTTGAGGAGGAATTTAGAAACAATATATGCTGGAAAAGGTTTTAGAATACTGAGAGTCTAAGAGGTACTGGAGTGTAACATTAAAGCACAGCGTGTCTTATTGTTAAAATTACTGATAAGTAGGGCTGCACGATATTGGAAAAAACCCACATTGCGATATTTTGTTTTTCTGCGATATATATTGCGATATGAAAATTTTTTGCGTTTCGTTGTTTGATTAACATTCATGACACAGAAAACAGGAACATTAAACTGCTGTGAATATAGGTACTGTTACACATCCATTTTCGTTGTTTACCTTCACCTAAGCCATAAGCAACTGTGTTTACAAGGAAACTTACAGAGACATGCATTTTTACATAATTTCGCGCGTATGTCTCATTTCAGGCACAATTAGACGCGGAAGTGACCAGAATTCAGTGTTCACGTGCATCTGCGTGGCTCTCACCTTGTCAACACTTGACGCGACAAAATACTGTAGAACCCATAATCAGTGACGATGCTGTCTGTCTACACTGCATGCGATGCACGGCGCGACAAATTCCTGCTCTATCCCGGTCTAAATCCCCGCTCTAACTGATGCCTCGCTCTATTTATGACATACTGACACAAAGTTCAAATGATTTGTAACAGTCGCTTTGTCGCGTCCAGTGTAGACAGACTTTGGGGCCGTTCACAATATCGCGTGGAAAACGCTTCAGCCGCGCCGCTTTCTCCTTCTTTCCCAAGGGCTCAGGAGCTAGCGCTTTCGTAGTGTCTGCCGTTGCTAAGCAACCGTGACCTGCGCTCTCCTCGACGACGCGGAAGTTTCAGCAAAGGTTAAATGGATTTCCAGCACTGAAAATCGCTTGCAGTATCTCTGCTACTAAATTTATTTAAAAATGGATATCTCTGTACAGCTGTCGCGTCGCAGTGTCTGTGTGTGAGCAAAGAAAACAATCAGTATAAATATAACGATCAGTATAGGCCTACTAAACATCGCACATCCTGCGATGTGACTATCGCGGATGCGCACATCGCGATATCGATGCTGAAACGATATATCGTGCAGCCCTACTGATAAGAATGTGTTTCTAAACTGAACTCCTTTGATGTTAAATATATCAAAGCCAAAAAACCTACTAGATAAACCAGTGGTCAACCTCACTAACCAGCGGTCCGCGGTCGCCACCAAAAGCTTCAGCTCCAGCCATGTGTAGGAACACGTGGTGCAAAACAGACCGTGTTGTGAAACTCAGCCTCAGAAAAATAAAAAGTCAAGGTGAGGCCATGTGAATGAGACGAGGGGCGGGGGCAGAGATCCAGAACACGAAGCCCGAGTCACATGAGTCACAAGGCCACCTGAGAGCAGCAGGTGTGGGTTCCCTCCTCTAGCTCAGCTGACCCACTTTAACTTTATCTGCTCTCTGACCCTGATTCAGCCCGGATGTCTTATCAGCTCCACTCAAGACATGTGAGTTTGTTTATGTGTGCCTGCAGCAATGCCATAAAAGAAAGATTAGGCCAATCAAAGTGTAACCCATCCTATCCGGAGCCATGTCTCTGGACGTTTACTGGCCCAGTGTTCAGGAAGCACATGCAGTGGACCGCTGTAAACAGTTCTCTGTGATTTTACTGCTTGCTCATAAATACTGTTAGTATTGTCCTTTAATAAAGAACAAATGTAATTTGAGGTTGAAGCCAAGTCCTGGCTTGGGCAGATACGCTTGAATCTGGCCCAAGTTCTCTCTAAATCCCATGACATAATCCCTTCTTCTTTATTAACGCTTTTAAAGCATATTTTATTCTTTTTTTATTCACTTTGTTTTATTTATTTATTTATTTTTAAATATAAAGAATACAAGTGCATTTAATAAAAAAAAAAAGAAGTAAATTTTAATATAATATAGTTGGATAATGCAACATTTATTTTCAACCCATGGACCCTCAATCAATTTTTGTCCTTTCGTAGTAAAAAAAAAAAAAAAAAATTGGGGCACATCTGATCTAAAGTATTGATGCAATCTCATGAAAAAATGAACTGCTATATTTACATTTAGTCATTTAGCAGATGCTTTTATCCCAAATGACTTAAATGAGGACAACAGAAGCAATCAAAACCAACAAAAGAGCAATAATATGTAAGTGCAAGGTACCAGTTTTATTTTTTTTAATAATAAATAAAAAGAAAACCAGTAGATAGAATAGAAAAGAATAGAGAACGCTAGTGATAGAGGGTCAATATTTTTTTTTTTTATGAATAAAAAGAAAACAAGCACATAGAATAGAAAAAGAAGAGAGAACGCTAGTGTTACAGGGTCGTTTTTTGTAATAAATAAAAAGAAAACAAGTAGAGGGTTGACTTTTTTTTAATAAAAAGAAAGGGCATAGAATAGAAAACGAATAGAGAACACTAGTGATAGAGGGTTATTTTTTAAATAAATAATAATAAAAAAAAAAACTCAAAAAAATAAAAAATAAGAATAGAGAGTGTTAGTGTTAGAGGGTCATTTTTTTTTAATTAAAAGAAAACAAGTACTTAGAATAGAAATAGAATAAAGAGTGCAAGTGTTAGAGGGTCAATATTTTTATTTAATTTATTTTTTAATAAATAAAAAGAAAACAAGTCAAAAGAATAGAAAAAAGAATAGAGAACGCTAGTGTTAGAGGGACCGGTACTTAGAATAGAAATAGAAACAGGTAGTTAGAATAGAAATAGAATAAAGAGTGCAAGTGTTAGAGGATCAAGTTTTTTTTTTTTAAATTTATTTATTTTTATATAAATGAAAAGAAACCAAGTAGATAAAACAGAAATAAAAGAGTGTTAGAGGGTCATATACACCAAAGTATAATTGTCCTAATTATTAAAAATTTGCAGAAAGGCCCTTTCAACCAATGATTTTTTTTTTTTACTTAAGGATTTTGACCGCACTCACAGAAAGACATTTCCAGCAACATTAATAACTGAATGTAACTAAAAACATCCAACTTCCAGCATAACTTTTTCCCAGATCTGAAATTCACGTTTTACAATCCACTTGTTGGGACATAAGGAATCCTCTTCTGTTTGTTTCATTTGAGAACACTTTTAAAAACTCACACTTGTACACATCAGTCTCCAGGCTCATGGTGTCCCAGACACCAATATTTTAACAATTCATTAAAGTCAGTGTCTGGCCACCTTAGATTTCGGCATGGAGTTAAAAGTTAGGATTATGATTTTTTTCAGCAGTATTTCAGCACCATTTGTCATTCGCTTTGTGCATTTGATAGCGCGTTTGGATCCAGAAACACGGACACATGATGACTTAACAATTGGACTCTATGACATGTCTAGGGTTAGACTGATCGTGGGAAATTCTCAAAAAAGTATAAAAGAGCGGCTGACAAATGCTAAAACCTCTCATCAGTATTACTGATTGATAAAGGCTAGAGCTTGTTGGTCAAGCCACCTGAATTTGACTGTGGTAGTAATTGAATATGAACGGCAGGTCGAGCTGTGATGGGAGGGGTGATGCTTTTCCACGCACAGACTTTGATCACAGCAGCTGTAGGTGCCGCCCAGTCAGACACAGAAACTTCTACCGCTAAGAACAAAAGCTGCATGCAGACAACGACTGCAGAGACATAACAGCGACATGACCAGAGCTTTACAGTCCACAGTTACTCTGTGATACAACAGATCATAGATCATCCAATGCTTTTGTATTATCAAAGACAACAACAGCAAACATTCCAGCTTCAATGAGCATGAAACAGAGAACCGGTGTGTCTGCAGCGAATCAAAACTCACGGCTTTCAACCCCCGCCGTTTCTAGATGGATTTACATGAATGAGAACTGCTTATAGTAAGCAATGAGTACAGGGACAGCAGATCCCACGAGAGGAGAACTTGAGACTGATTTAAAGTCACAAGAGGCATGCGTGGCAGTGATTTTTCCATGGTTACAGACTTAAATAGCATCAACAGCAGTACTAAAAAATAATTTATTAATAGTAATGATCACAATAAACAATTCTTCCACCAACAGGGCTCCTACACCTTTTAAATAAAGAATCTCAACGACTTTGTGTGACTTATCCAGTCATTTCTGATTACTGGAGAAGATTTTATAGACATTGTTGATGCAGATTTCCAGATTGATGTATACGTAGGGCCCTATGATTTCTGCGATGCGGAAAACGTGGACAGAATCACAGAATCCAGTCTTAAAAACGGAATTTACTGTATAACGCGGAATGTCACAGAATTTGCCAAATTTTGGATGCATACATCAAAAGTAGGTCAGTACACTTAAATCACAATGCGATATAGACTAGTGTCTGTGAATAATAAGCCGCAAAAAGACTATTTAAATATGCGTCTCTGTGTGTATGAATGGGATAGGCGCGTGGTTTCGTTTATTACACACATACTGAAGCGCGTGACGCTCGCGGTGTTATCAGCTTCTGCCGTCTTGATATATGAGTACATGAACACATAAACATAATCTCTAGAACCGCTCTGAGAGTCACTTCATGAGCATTTTACCATTTCATTTGAGAAAAACTATAGAAATATCATATACAAACAGAAACCTAAAGGTCTTCAGAGCAACCCGTCAAAATAAAAGTCAATTTGAAGAAACTGTGACAAATATATTACTTAATATAATGATAGTATTACTGCTAATAATGATTATTATTAAAACATTATTTTAAGAAATATTTACCAGAAAATTTTTTACTAAAATTTATTTAGCAGAAAAATGTAAACACACAACACAATTTTTTTTCTGTAAAAAAAAATAAAAAAAATAATACTAAATTATTTTTTTATACATCTTTAGATACAATCTATTAATTAGAGATGCTTTTGATTATTACAATTTAATGAATACATTAAAATGGAATCCAGAAAAATAACTGAAAACAGTTTTTGGTAAAATAAATAAAACTGAACTTGATAAAAAAAAAATTAAACATTTCATAGAGCCTTAAAATGTAATTTTTGTTAAAGGGGTCATATAATGCTATATCCACTTTTACAAGTTGATTGTACTGAAATGTGTGTTGGCAGTGCCTGTACACAACCATCCTATAATGATAAAAATCCATCCAGTGTTTTTTTTTAATCTCCTAATATGTTTTCCCCTGTCTCAAATCGAGCTGTTCGTCTTGTGACGTCACAA
>JAFVLL020036595.1:0-26731 GCA_021397915.2 Tor tambroides | reverse complement strand
ATTATATGACTGACAGACTAGAATGGTTTGACCTAAAAATATCAAAATTGGATCTACTGAAGAAAAAAAGACACCTACATCTTGGATGCCCTTGGAGTAAGCTGATAGATATTAAATTTTAATTTCAAAGTGAACTATCCCTTTAATAGAAATGTATCTGTTTAAGTTTGACATGTTTAAGTTTGATTTTTGTCTTAAATTCAAATGGTATTTTCCCCTTCAGTAGCATTTCGATGTAGTTAGTTTAATTAGTGGTAATTCGTTGTCAACCAATATATCGACACATATACATTTACATCTACCCATACATTCATACACAGTAGACTGTTGACAAATGTGACCCTGGACCACAAAACCAGTCTTAAGTGTCAGTTTTTCGAAATTGAGATTTCTACATCATCTGAAAGCTGAATAAATAAGCTTTCCATTGATGTATGGTTTGTTAGGATAGGACAATATTTGGCCGAGTTACAACTATTTGAAAATCTGGAATCTGAGGGTGCCAAAAAAAAAAAAAATCAAAATACTGAGAATATCGCCTTTAAAGTTGTCCAAAAGAAATTCTTAGCAATGCATTTTACTAATCAAAAATTAAGTTTTTATATATTTATGGTAAGAAATTTACAAAATATCTTCATGGAACATGATCCTTACTTAATATCCTAATAATTTTTGGTATAAAAGAAAAATGGATCATTTTGACCCATACAACGTATTTTTGGCTATTGCTACAAATATACCCCAGCGACTTAAGACTGGTTTTGTGCTCCAGGGTCACATATATAATGGAGGGCAACAACTCCATCCATGCAGTTACGCCCTAAAATTCAAGATATTGGGGCAAAAAATGCCCCTTTATGAGTTTTTGTCTCATATTTATATCACGATAAGCGATATCACATGAGCAGCGAGAGCTATATCACATGAGTACAACAGTTATACAACAGTTCAGTAAATAAGTTAATATTGTTATATTTTAAAAACAATATTGTCTGTTTTTTGCACAGCTTTGCCAACAAAAACATAATCAATTAAGCCACAGCAGAACTGTTGTGCGTCTCCGAGCAACACAGCGGTGTTTAGTTTCTGAATGAATCCACGTTTTGAACGAATCGAGTAAACCAATGATTTAAAGGCTCATTCATAACGAGAGCCATTTAGTTATTTTCTGAAAGAATCAGCCGATTGAACGAATCTAATGAATGAATGACTCAAAGACATTTACTGCCACTTGCTGGCAGTTTTAGTTTCTTATTTAGTGTATCATTTTTTTTTAATGAAATGAAAAGCATTAAAGGGATAGGGATAGTTTGGGATAGTTTGATCCAAAAAATCTCATCAATTACTCTCATGTCGTTTCAAACCTGTATGACTTTATTTTGCACAACATAAAAGAAGGTATTTTGAAGACTTTTGGTAACAAAGCTGTTCTGGATACCAATGACTTTCATTGTATGAACAAAAGTAACATTAGAAATGTATTTACTGTCACTTTTGATCAGTTTAATGCATCCTTGCTGAACAAAAGTATTAATTTCTTAAAAAAATATATACCGACCACAAACTTTTAAACGGTAGTGTGTATCTGTTCAAGTTTAGTACTTCTGTTGCAACTGCGATCCAAAAAAAATTACCACTTTACCCTCTTAAATAATCTTTAAAATGTAGCTATTTTAATATGAGTAATTCAATGTAGTTTTTTAATGTAGCATCTTCCCTATAAACAGTTTTCGCATCAATAATGAACATGCAGTGGCAGCTCACCGTCATGTATTTCACATCCATGTCAGTTTTCCTCTCCAACTCTCCAATAACCTCCCGATGAAACCGTCTGAACTGTAGAGACAGAGAGAGAAATAAAATGAAGAAAAAAAAGATACAAACCCCACAAAATGAATGAGAATGGTTTGGTGTGAAAGTGTGCTTGTGAGAGGCCTACATTGACAAAACGCACACACAAGAACAGAAAACGAGGCGACGGTGTTGTTTACAGTTGTTGTATAAGCTAAAGTGCTTATAGAGGAGATGAGTCACAGACAAACAGAGGGATACCCACACACCAACACACACTAACCACCCCTCTTATGCACGAGGACGCTTACATCAACACCTCATCATCACAGCTACAAGTGCACCCACCTACCCCTCTCCCTCACTGATCTGTTTTGCCCCTTTTTAAGTGCGATCCCACACTCCCAGCGTTTGCCTACACTTCCTGACACGTCTTCATTAACGCATGGCTTCATTCGGAAAAACTCTTCATTTGTTACAGCCTTCAAATGAGGAATCACTGTTGTGTTTTAGATGTGTCTGCCCTATATTCAACAAGACATTCTTGTTTCATCATTTCATAGATCTACAGGAGTATTTTTAGGTGCTGGGTACAACGTAGGCTAGCATAGTAGAAATGCACCTGTAAATGTCATAGTGTGTAAGGCTTCGATTTAATCACATAATCCAATTGCCGATGTATCATTCCAGCTCTAATAATGAAAAATCCTTATGGAGACAACCACCAGTATTGGACGATAAACGTAACTATCTGTGCTGCAGGACATTAGTATGAAACCAACTAATGATAACAGCCGATTTTGCCCTGTCTTAAAATCTCAAGCAGGGAAGAAAATGTCTCGATCTTGGTTGAAAATGACAGCAGATGTGCTTTTTGAAGCATGAAAAACAAAACGTATTCAGATTTTGAATACATTATGCACAAAGCAGCAGTGCAACATTATCAGAACGCACCCATCCCATTATAATCACTAAAGCGGTCGCTGCAGATTTACAGTTTCACACAACAGTTTGAGTCCTGAGGTTCAGTGCTCACTGCACAGACTTCTGGACTCACATGAATGTTATCGTCTAAATCAATAATCAATAAAGCTGACTAGACGAGATAATAATAAAGTACATACTGTCTTGTCTATAATGGGTTTAGGTTTGTCAAGTAACTTGGTTTCAGTGTGCAGTGTACTGAAGGCAGTAGTGGTTTACATTTATCATGTACAAATGAGTATCTCAGCTGGTCTTTTTCTATTCAGGTCAATTACTGTCGTGGCAGAGCAACCATTTGAACAATCATACTAAGCAAGTTAGATTTTATCTCTTTAGTTTAGAGCAGCTACTTGAATTAACATTAGGGATAATGGCACAGATGTCTGAATGTAATGAAAAATAGCAATGTTACGAACTTGACTATATAACTATTATTATTATTAG
Source organism: Tor tambroides (assembly GCA_021397915.2). Taxonomy (NCBI): domain Eukaryota; kingdom Metazoa; phylum Chordata; class Actinopteri; order Cypriniformes; family Cyprinidae; genus Tor; species Tor tambroides. The sequence continues at coordinate 23,512 of JAFVLL020036595.1, read as the reverse complement.
GCTCACTTTGTAAAAGGCCTTTCAAATTCACAGCATTTTTATTTATTTAAAAAAAAAAAAAAAATTTAGCTGCTTTTCATTGCTCTGTTTTTGAATCTTCTGAAAATTTGCACTGGATACACTACTTTTATAACACCTTTATGGTGCATTATTCAAAATGTATCTGTTTTTCCACATGGAAGAAGGTTTACATGATGGTGAGTAGGTGACAGAATTTTCATTTTTTGGGGTAAACAAATATTGTTTTTATCATTTTTGCAGTCACCCTGACTGAGATGTTCATTCAACCCAGAAAAACACAGTGGTGATTAAGTTAAGTTGTTTGCATTAAATTATACCAGCAAATTGGACAGAGGCCCCAATCACAATGAGGGGCCTCATCCAAGACTGAATAACCTGAATGAATCTTAAATTAAATCTGTTCATCATATAAAGTGATCGTATCTCTTTAGAAGGCTTTTATTAAACCACACAATTCAAATAGATTATTTTTTGAGCTTGTAAATTACAGTTGCAGTGGATGGATAAAAATGAGAGACGAATAAAAATGTCTTCATTTGTGTTATGAAGTTGAACAAAAGTCTTTGGGTTTATATACAAAGGCTTTCAACAGTATCCATCTGCAGACGCGCAGCACCAGCAGATTCAGAACCGGAAGTGAGCGGGCGGAGTTATTGACAACGAGAGAGCACGGTGAGTAGTCTGTAATGTTTTTGCTATCATACGTTTAATAATTATCATATATATATATATATATATATATATATATATTACGTTAAGCTTTTATATGCCAAATAATTAATGTGTGCTTGGCTTTATTATCTTATATTGAAGCTTGAATTTGCTGTCATACTTTATAGCATAAAACTTTTTTCTGTGGATGTTTCAATTCATTTTCGGATCACGTGTTGTAAATGGGCCAATTGCAGTGAAGTTTTGAAGACGTTTATTATTCATAAAAATAAACAGCTTGCTTTACTTTCCTCTGTTATAGGCATTGTTTGAGAGTTAATATTACCTTTTAATTTAGTTATTTTAATCCCATTTGTCATCACTGAGATAATTATGTGTGGCTTCATCTCTTGTAGAGACATAAGGATTCAGAGAGATGACACATTACCTGAGCTGCAGCAGTGCAACAAGTGTTACAGTAATTATCAGCAGTTTTCTGCTTGGCCAGCATGTTTAAGCCAGCCAAACTGGTCAAATTAAAAAGTCATCTTCAAATCCACTTCAGCAAGGCAGCTGTCTATGGAGGTATGAATATCTTGAGTTGTTTGTTTAATATATATACACTCACAATATACCAGTGTACTTATTTCAGGCTATACTATACATTTTTGCAACCAATTACTGGTGTGATTATTTAGTTATTAAATAAGGAACAAGGAAGGTTTTTTGTGCCATTTACAGGTAAAGCATTCTTATTTTTTGTTGTTTTCCAGTACATCTTGTCTTGGGAGCACCCTTTGATTTTACATCTGTAAGTAGTTAGCAGTTAAAGTAATTGAACTTTATGATGTTGTAGCAGTTGACATTGAAAGATTTCTCTCTGTTTTTATCTTCCAGTGTGACACTCACACAGAGATGGTGGACTCTTATTCTTCTGGAGAACTTTGGGGTTTTCTCTGAAAGGTACTGGACATTTCCTCCAGCCCACCATTACATTTGCACCCCCTTCTGACCCATTTGAAATTAACCAAGATACATGTATATTACAGTGCAGAAACCCTACAAGAGGCCCTTCCAAGTGGATAACAGGCTACGCTTGTGAGGTACATCTATCTATCTATATATAATACATTTATAAGAAATATTAAAGTTACATTTTCCTTTAGTATTCTGTACTGAAGGAGATCCCGGTAATCTGACACATGACAGAAGTTGTGAAATGGCTCCACTGCAACAGACATCTGCTCGGGGGGCAGTAGAAGCGCCGCTTTTCCTTATAATGGATGAAGAGGACAAGGAAAAGGCCCTCAGCAATCTCCTGGAACAATCAGAAGCTTCCAGACTGCCCTTCATATTTCATCTGGTGTTCAGGGGGGTTATTTTTGCAGGATTGTCATAACAAAATGGGCCTAAGAGTGAATTGTTCCTTTGATGCATTATAATTTGAATTTATGCAAGATTGTCGTGACAAAATGGGCTTAATAGTGAATTGTTCATTTGATAAACTTAATTTTAATTATTGTGTACATTTTTTCAGTTTTATTGAAATGTTTTAGTTTTCATATAGAAAAATGCATGATGCACGTGTTCTTGTGGAGTAAATGTTTATTTTGAATCTTGTGATTAAAGTATATTTCATATAAATTGGCCAGAAGTTTCAAACATTATTTTTAATATCACAAACAGGAAATAACTTGTATAATTCAATGAAACGAATAACTATATACAACTACATTAGACAAGATTAATGTTTTTAAAATGCTTAATGTAACATTATAAAATGCATACATTCATAAAGTATGATGTATCGTGTAATAAAAGCAAATTACCCCTTACAAACTGAAAGGTGGCGCTACTCTGTTAAGAACATAAGCTCCGCCCCTCACTTCTGGTTCTGTGGCTGCGGGTCTGCAGATGGATATATCTCAAGGCTTTGGGTTTGGATAAATGATCACAAATTTCATTTTTGGGTGAACTATCCCTTTAAGTCATACTATATAGGCTAGATTAACTACTTAAAATTATGCTAGCATAGATTCACAATATTGGCAATTACATTAGCTATCGTCCACAAATTTTTTTAAAAAGTTAGGAATGGTATCGGTATCACAACTCTAATTCTTTGTCAGGTATTTCAGGAATGCTCAAGGGTTATCAGGTTTGTGAAAATGATATCAGATTTGACTGAAGCGGTTTAAACACGGCCTGTCTTCTGTTGTGTGTCCTGTTTTTGATTCACAGATCAGCAGCTGCACCAGCAGAAACGGCCATGTCATCATGTGGCGCTGGGATCAGGTGCATCAACAGGCATGTTCAAACCTGCTCTGATAAAAAAAAAAAAAAAACACTACAATCTAACACACAGTAGGTGTGTCCGCTGTATTCCTCTACCCTTTCCTGTTGTTTACACTAATAAGACTGCCTGTGGGAGAGAGTCCATAAAGTTTATGGGAAATGGGATGTTTGACATGCGATTAAAATACAGATGGCGATCTCTTGCTTGGGTGTGTTTGAATGTGCTAAGAATGTGTTTACAGCAAGAAACACACACACAGATAAAAAGACACACTCACGTTCTCCTCCAGTTCTATGTTGACTTTCCGATGGACGTCTGAGATCTCCATCAGGACGACCCCTAAGGACAGAGAAAAACACTTATCAGCCTCTCACACCAATACAAAAGGCTATTAACACGTCCATTGTTTTTAATCTAATAATCCGCAGAATTCCCCTGTCTAATAAACCCCCACGGCCTTGTTTTCCAGGAACAGTCCTCCCTCAGAGCGGCTACTGTAATTAAAACACACTGTGCACGGATATTTCTCCCAGCATGCTCCTACCCGCTGTAATCAAACGGGGATTAAAATGCAAAACCTACGGCATAAATCAGAGCACTTTATATAAAGGATCCACCCACCACACACTTATTCAACACTTATTTGAGAGGCAATTCTCAAACATCCTTAAGAATTGCATTTGACTGCTGGACAGAGAGAAGGAGGGACAGACAGCGAATTCTTGCTCGAGTTAATTCTCTCTGACGTCTGCGAAGAGATTTTATCCCTGCCCTAGAGACTGATGCGTGTAGACGTGGAAGAAGAAAAGAAGAGAGTTTTCCATAGAAACAATCATGCGATCTCTCGGACTCGCTCCGTCACTCTCTTCAGTCCTCTGTTCACATGACTTCTTGGGTCACTCTTCCTCAGTACCAAACACAACATGTTAACTAAAAAACATAGTAACTTTAACAGAGAATGCAGTGAATCGGACAAATTCGCAACAAAATAAATGGTTATAGTCTTTAAAATGATCAGTCTTCACAAAACAAATGGAGAACTTTGGATTATACCGTGCATACCGTGAAGATTGGGATGCACCAATAATAAAACTCGGATAATAAAACTGTCTGATAAGCTGATAAATACACACGTTATGGCAGATTACCAATATTAAAGGAACAGTTCAATAGTTGCTTTATGTATGTTCGTTGATCAATGTTTATATGCAAATAAAAGACTAAATTAAATCTGTTCATCATATAAAGCAATCCTGTCTCTTCAGAGGACTTGGATTTGTTTTAAGATATGTTCATGCAATTTTTTAATTGATTTTTTTTTTTTTGGCATGGACTTTCAATACAGGGACAGAAAACACAAAAATATCCTATTTGTGTTTCAAAGATGAACAAACATCTGAGTTTGCAATGAGTCAATGATTACAAAAATAAATAAATAAATAAAAAACTTTTTATATTTATTTATACTACTTTGTCTAATTAAATCAATTTTAAATGCTACAAGTGACAATTGATTTTTTTTAAATGCTTTAACAGATTTGCTAAAGATTACATTTAAATGCAAAAATAAAGATAAGCATGAATAATTAAATATCTAATATCCACCAAAAAAAAAAAAAAAAAAAGAAACAAAAGGAAAGAAAAGACTAATATGGGCTGATAACTGTTATGTAATCATATAGTATGCATCCTTCTGCCTTGTGGCCAATTTGAGGTCTGACAATAGTTGTCTTGAAAACTAACGTTGACTTTTTAATTTTTTTTTATTTTTATTTTTTAAATAAAACCTGTATTTTGCTGAGGGTGGCCATGGTGCTCTTGAGGAGGAATTTAGAGACAATATGTTGGAAAGAGTTTTAGCATACTGAGAGGTACTGGAGTGTACACACACAGCATGTCGTATTGCTAGAATTGCTGATATGGATGTGCATTTCTAAACTCATTTGATGTTTCTTTAAAAGAATCTACTAAAATATATCAAAGACAAAAAACCTACTACATAAACCAGTGGTTAACCAATTAATGGACCATGCTGATGTCAGCGCTCTCCACCAAAAGCTGCAGCTCCAGCTCCAGCCATGTGTAGGACCATGTAGTGCTAAACAGACCGTGTTGTGAAACTCAGCACTCTGAGAAAAATAAAAAGTCAAGGTGAGGCCATGTGAATGAAACGAGGGGCGGGGGCAGAGATCCAGAACATGAAGCCAGCCTCGGCCCCGAGTCACATGAGTCACAAGAGTCACAAGGCCACCTGGGAGCAGCAGGTGTGGGTTCCCTCCTCTGCCTCAGCTGACCCACTTTAACTTTATCTGCTCTCTGACCCTGATTCAGCCCGGATGTCTTATCAGCTCCACTCGAGACATGTGAGTTTGTTTATGTGTGCCTGCAGCAATGCCATAAAAGAAAGATTAGGCCAAGCAGAGTGTAAACCATCCTATCCGGAGCCATGTCTCCGGACGATTACTTGCCCAGTGTTCAGTGGACCGCTGTAAACGGTTCTCTGTGATTTTATTGCTCGCTCATAAATACTGTTAGTATTGTCCTTTAATAAAGAACAAATGCAATTTGAGGCTGAAGCCAAGGCCTGGCTTGGGCACTGAATCTGGCCTACGTTTTCTCATAATACCATGGCTCAATCCCTTCGTAATATTACAGTTTTAAAGCATATTTTTAATAAGCTTTTTTATTTATTTATTTTTTAAATATAAAGTATATTTAATTTTAAAAAATTACATTTTAATATAATATAGATGGATAATGCAACATTTACTTGTTACATGTCCCTTCATAGTAAAAAAAAAAATTTGGGCACCTCTGATCTAAAGTATTGAAGTCGTCATCAGATTGGTTGAATCCGCCTGGAAACAAAGATGCAGTGACGCCAAACCCTCTCATGTTAGAAGAAAGCCGTCGTGTTTACAACTGTGACTATGAACGCTTATCAGGATCAACTAAACGCTGGATTTCCAAAAGCATGTGAAATATTTCAAGTTTACGGCAAGGAAACTTTTTATGAAACTTAACATTTCCACGCCCCGAAACACGCCCCGAAACATGATGCGGCACAAAATGAAACGTGACGTCATATGACCTTTTGGGCAGGCCTTGGCCATTCAAAGCGGCCAAGGTTCCCAGACCTTCAGCCGTCAGTCTGAAGGTCTGGCTACATGAGACTAGCGTTAGAGGGTCATTTTTATTTTAAATAAAAAGAAGTTGACAATAGAAATGGAATAGAGAGTGCAAGTGTTAGAGGGTCATATACACCAAAGTGTCCTAATAATTAAAAAAGAAAGGCGCTTTAAACCAATTATTTCTGAGACTTTTAATTAAGGATTCTGACTGCACTCACAGAAAGTCATTTCCAGCAATATTAAAAACTGAGTAAAATCTTCTCACTTCTAGCGTAACTTTTCCCCAGGTCTGAACGTCATGGTTTTACAATCCACTTGTTGTTCCATAAGGATTACGGTTCTACTTGTTTCAATTGAGAATACTTCTAAGGTTTTAAAAACTCACACTTGTACACTTTGATTTTGGCATGGAGTTAAAAGTTAGTGAGTGTATATTAGCACCGTTTGTTGTTCGCATTTGGCGTTTTGATCGAGCGTTTGAATCTGGAAACAGTGACGCATGATGTCCGACTTAAAAAGTGAATTCTATGACAAGTCTAGGGTTACACTGATCGTGGGAAATTCTCAAAAAATCATAAAAGATTAGTTGGCAAATGATAAAACCTCTGCTCAGTATTACTGATTCATAAGGGCTAGAGCACCTGAATTTGACTGTGGCAGGTTGAGCTGTGATGGGAGGGGTGGTGCGTTTCCACCCACAGACTTTGATCACAGCAGCTGTAGGTGCCGCCCAGTCAGACACAGAAACTTCCACCGCTAAGAACAAAAGCTGCATGCAGACAATGACTGCAGAGACATAACAGCGACATGACCAGAGCTATACAGTCCACAGTTACTCTGTGATACAATAGATCATCCAACGCTTCTGTATTATCAAAGACAACAACAGCAAACATTCCCGCTACAGCGAGCACCAAACAGAGAACCGGTGTGTCTGCAGCGAATCAAAACTCATGGCTTTCAACCCCGCCGTTTCTAGATGGATTTACATGAATGAGAACTGCTTATAGTAAGCAATGAGTACGGGGATAGCAGATCCCACGAGAGGAGGACTTGAGATTGATTTAACAAAACTATAAGGAACAAGAGGCTGTGTGCTGCGGTGATTATTCCATGGTTACAGGAAGCTGCTAGACTTAAAATAGCTCAGTACTAAAAAGTTATTTATTAATAGTACTGATCACAATAAACAATTCTTCCACACCTTTTAAACAGAAAAACTCAATGACTTTTCAGTGCCTTATCCATTTCTGATAGATAGATTTGAACAAATAATTTTATAGACATTGCTGATGCAGATTTCTATATTGATGTGTACGTTTAAATTAGGGCTGGGCGATATATCTCATGCGATATGCATGCACATCTCGTCAGTAAAGCCGGTTCCTTGATTAGCGGTAAATCTCCATCACCTGTTTTCAAATGGAGCGGCGTTTAATGCACACAGCCGTAGTTCACTGACAAGCTACGCAATATCACGTTCAATATCGAAGGCGATTCATCTGCAATAATGAACGCGATATTGCGTAGCTTGTCAGTGAACGCCACACCATTTGAAAACAGGTGATGGAGATTTACCGCTAATCAAGGAACCGGCTTTATTGACGAGACGCGCATGCATATTGCATGAGATAAATCGCCCCGCCCTAGTTTAAATTGACGTGTGCGTCTAAAATCGGAGCTTGCTGCTTGCTATTTAAAAAAAATAAAACAAAACACAAAAAACACTAACAACAGAAAGAAAAAAAGTCTGGGCTGTTGGCATGCAAATGTATTCACACCAGGTGAGAAAGTCCATAAACCAACTGTTTCTATTCAAAAGTTTTCTCGCACCAAATATAAGCAAACTGAGACTGGGCCTTAAAGAAATAGTGCACTATTACATTTACAAATAAATAATAATAATAATAATAATAATAATAATAATAGAGATATATTTAATGAACACCCACATACACTTGATCTTCCATGGACTATATTTGATGAGCTCTGTGTATGTGTGTTGATCAGTGTTGATATGTGGAAAAAGCCTTAATTAAATCTCTTCATTATATAAAGTAATCGTTTGATTCACATGCATCTCTTTTATAATCTCTACATTAAGTTTTTAAAGCAACCATTCAAGCGAGTCAAAGTTTTGGTGAAATGGACGAACAAAAAAAAAAAAAAAAAAATCTCTCAAGTGTCATTAAAAATTCTTCATCTTCCTCTTATGGATTTGGAAGTTGGAATAACACAAAGGTGAGTACATTTTTATTTCTGGGTGAACTATCCCATTAAATATCCCAGCTTTAGTCTGGTGTCCTGTTGCTCCTGAAACTAGCAGATCATGCTAGACAAACATTAAAAAAAAAAAAATGCAAACTGACACAAACGTGTAACATGACTGCCTTAATTATAACATGAACTGAGTTTTTCTTTCATTTATTCAGAGTTAACCAAAAAAAATAGGCATTAAATAAGCAATAATTCCCACACTCTCCAGCCTGAGGCTGATGTGACTGCTAATGCGGTGTATGTGTGTTGACTGCTGTCCTGTGGCCAGTCTCGCTAAGCACAGTTCAAACAACACAGGAGACTAAAGGTCACCAGAACGTCCTGGCAAAAAGCTTCTTTTGTGGCAACAGTGCGGGAGGGACCGTGTGTGTGTGTGTGTGTGTCAGGTACTGGCAGCCACTGCTGCTTTCACTGTTACACAAATCAAGCAAGAGGGGTGTGGACACCAGAGCAGGTGACACTGTACAAAAGATCAAATCAACAATGAGTACAAAAATGAACATCTATTCTTTTATGAACACTATACTTTAATTAAAATAAAAAAAAAAATAGAGGAAAAATGGTTTCATTTAGTTCTGCATTTAATCAGTTTAATGACCCGAAACAGTATTTCTGAATAATCTTTCACACAGCTCTTTGAAATACAACAGTTCATAGCGACCCCATCTAGCAGCTCTAAAAAGGACAAAAAGGCACCACATTGAAGTCTTGTTCTAAAGTCACACAAAAGACTTTTATGAGGAACAGACCGAAATTCCTTCTGCTGCAGCTCACCAATGTTATTGTCCATTGCACATGTTCAAAATGGTCTGCCCTCATTTAGCCAAGACACATTCGAATCTGACATCAATGTCGTCAAACCTGTTGTGGTCCATTTCTGCGAACCTGAATGTGATTCAGAGCTCTGGTGATGAGAGTCATGGTTATATGGAAAAGAGCTGCGTGAGGATTCTCCAGAAATTCTCCGTTTGTGTTCCACTGGGAAATAACACCGTATGAGTTTAACGGCTTGATGGTATGAGCATACAATGACTTTGATTTGTGCTTGAACTAATCTTTTACCATAGAAGCTACAGGTGTTTTACACAAAAGGTGGGAATATCAGTGTACTCAATCAGAGGGAAAGCAAACACAAGCGGATTGGAGTAATAATGAAAGCAGGGAGTCTCAGAGCCAGTTCATAACTTCCTGTCATTCTGCAGTCTGGTTAAAAAAGCAAAACCGGCACAAATAAAATGTGTCAAGAGCAGCCTGATCTCCTGGTTTAGAGACTCATGGCCTGATGCACAGTGATGATAAGCAGAGGATCGTGTCACTCGAAACACAGAGGCTGATTTGCATCTCCCCTGGCTGTGGTTCACTCCTGCTTTGTTTGTGTGTTCCTCCCAAAGAAAAAAAAAAAAAAAAAACCCAACACGACTCCAGGCAAAAGGTGGGGTCAGCTGAACCTAAACACTCCTGACAAAGTGAAGAACTATTTGACCCACTATAAGAATTACATAACAAAACAAACAAGAGACGACCACATCATGACGGTACTTCACCCTAATGTTGTCTGGTGGCATTAACACGCTATCTAAAAATGAAAATTAAGGATGAGATGAATGACGTTTAATTAATGGTGCATTAAATCCTTTGTGTCTTTATATGTTTGTTTTTCCAGCTCTAGGAGCATTTAAATGGATCTAAACAGTATGATCATAAAGCGCAGTGATATAAGGAAGGAGAAAGACTGTTTTGAATGAATGCACAGGGTAATATCACAATTCCCCAGGCAGTTATTTTTGAGTACAGAAGCAGCCTGGGGAAATTCAGAGACCATAGGAAAAAGAGCATACAAATTCACTTCTGTCATTCAAGCACGTGCAATCTGCTTCCCACAAACATGGCTGGATCTTGTCAAAAGCCCAGATACAGGAAGAGGTGGGATTTTGGTTCAGGTTCTTATGATATAAGCATTAAGGCCGTAACTAACAATTACTTTGAGAATCAGTTAATGGGGGGAAAAAAAAAAAAAAAAAAATAAAAAAAAAATCAGTTAAATGTAAGTAAATGCATAATGCTATGCTGTACATTTTGCAAAAATGTAAAAATTAAAATGTTATAAAGTAAAATAAAGTACACTACTGTTCGAAAGTCAGTAAGATTTTATTTTTTGAAGGAAATAAATACCTTTATTGAGCAAGGATGCATTAAAAGTGCTTTAAATGAATTAAATTGGGACTTAAATGCATAAAAATGGCACTACATTTTTTTTATTAATAGGCATTTCTATTTGAAATAAATGCTGTTCATTTGAAAATATTAGCTTTGATCACAGAAATAAATTGGCCTACATTTTATAAATGCATTCAAACAGAACACGTTATTTTAAATTGTAAAAATATTTAGCAAAGTTCTTACTGTATTTTGAGCAAATAAGACTTCTATCAAAAAACATTAGAAAACCTTACTGACCCCAAATGTTTGAACAAGGCTGAACTTAAACTGGCAAAACTCAACCGCATTAACTCCAGGAAACACGCGTCTCATACCAACTATTAATTTAAGAGTGCAGAGTCCACCTTTTTTGTTGTTGTTCTGTAACCAGGTCAACACGAGCACAATGGCACTCACACACCCACTTAATCTGGATGACCCTGATCTGATCACAACATGACCTCTGTAAAAGCAGGACTCTTTATCCACTAAAGTGCACAGCAGATGAGCAGGAATGCTGCACATGTGCGTTCATGCATTACTAAGCATTTCCACAGTACCAGCACACCTCCATGAGAATGCGAGCAGGTATTTGAATGATAATCCAGTGAACGCAAAAGTGTAATCTGATGCTCTGCTGTCAGCGAGGCGCTCTGCAAGTTGACACAGTCAAATGCCACGACAAAACAAGGTGCCTCCTGCAAACAGCGACAGTGGCAGCACGTCACACCTGTTGGGCTATAGGAGACACAAGAGTCTGAAATCTAAACACAGAGGACAACTGTGTGGTTGTCTTTGGTGGGACTGGTTAAGAATGAAAGCATCTCCGTCTCTCTGACACCTGACCTCGTGTCAATCTGTCCGTGACTCTCAAGACTATCCGATGTCAGCTCATCTGCCTGAAGGCGGCTCTAGTTTCAGCTCAGCCGAGCACTCAGAGCTCAAGAGGCTCCTCTCGTCGAGGAACACCAGTGACGTGGAATGCGAGGCCTGCGTTTGGACGTTATCTGCCCAAACAGAGTTTTCGGCTCTTATCGTCTACAGACAGGGAGGTCATTGTGTTAACAACCACTAAGGTCATGTCCAAATGTTATGGCCCTCAAAAGAAAAGGTCAAGAAAAGGTCGTCCACACTATTAAAAAAAAAAAAAAAAAAAACGAAACGAAGGAAAGAAAATCCATCACTTTGAAGCATGAATGCTGAAAAGTGTTCTCACCCAGTTCCCACTTGCATTTTCAGTGATCTGATCTCAAGTGGGCTACCGTTTCCACCTAGTATTTACATGTTTCAAATGTCTCCTGTGACCATTTGTGTTATCAGTTTTCATTATGACACTCACCTCTTATTTTATCACACTGTAAATCACAATTTTTTTGGCAGCACAATGGAAAAATAGACAAAAGGAATTATTTGATTTTTATTTGCTTACATTTTTAAAGATAGTTTAAATAGTCAAAATGTCAAATTAATTCTATTGCCACTTATTTTAAATAATAAAGAATGATAAAAATAATTAAAAATCACATTACAAAGATTATATATCCTATTTACTCCTGACAGTAAAATAAGCCACTATAAACCTATATAAAGGCCCAGTCATGCAAAGAAAAAAATCATAAGATGATATACCTTTACATAGATTTGTAAAGCATTGATTAATTATAGAAGACATAATTTTAAAGTAAATGCATGTGTTGGCTTTATAAAGTCTATAAAAACTGCACTGTGTATTATAATATATAATTAGAACTACATCATTTTCCAGTGATAATAGCAGGCGATATCAAAACTCTTACACAGAGCATGAACACAGATTATGGCAGTGATGTGATGTCAGTCAGGGACAAATATGCTCTGTCTGGCAGGTCACATCCTCTGCTCAACCCAGCTCAGATTACGATGATTAACATTGCTCAAAAAACAACTGCCGTTATTTAAAACACTTGCAATGGAGATGCACACACCAATACTGTGCACCATGTGCAAATGATCTGCATGCATGGAACACATGAACACATGGTTGACTTCCTATATTTGCCAAACTGTGCAATAAAAAAAAGGGGGCTTACTGTGTGCAATACTGTATCCCACAATGCAATGCACTTGACTTCACCTTTCATTTCCAGCTTGATTAATGAACTCGAAATAATATCAGCTGTGATTTTTTTTAATCATTCTCCTCATGATCTGATTAGACTACCAAGAGAAAAATATAACTGTATTAAAAAAAAAAGAAAAAAAAAAAGAGAGCAGTCTCAGCTGAAATTGTAATAGCCTATACTGGGAAAGCAGATTTCACTGCCAATATGCACTCAAAATCCCTGCTCTAGCAATCGTGCATGACCTTGCAAAGTCAGTCTCCTAATTTGCAGTTGTGAAACAGGAGTTTTCGGCTACCATTCTTCCAACATGGAGAATCTGGTGGAATGACTTCACCGAGCCTATTATCTACTGTTTACATTTCCTGCTCTGGGATGAAGCTGCCCATACTGGTGCAGGATCAGTTTCCCACTGCCTGACTACTAGTAAAAAGCAGATTCAAGACTGACAGCAGCTCAAGTTTTGGAGGTTTAATTGTTTATCATTTTTATCTTATTGTTTGAATTCGAGACTTATTTTATCTTATAGTTTAAATCAAGTGACGTGATAATAATGTAATACATGAATTAAAAATTAAATGTCTAAAACAAGTTAATCAAAGTATGTAAAAAGTCATTTACAATCAGTCTCCATAAAGTATATATATATATATATATATATATATATATATATATATATATATATATACACACACACACACACTTCCGTACTGATACTTCCTTCTTCCTTTCACATTTTCTGAACACCTTGTAACATTCAAATGAAAAACCTGTGGTCATCAGTCATTCTAATAGGGCTGCAATTAAAATTATTTTTGATAATGAATTAATTATTGATTAATCTGTTCATTATTAACATATCTATGTAGGCTATGCTATAAATCGTGTGCAAATAAGGTTAAAAAAAACAACAACAACATTCTAAACCACAAAACAACTGATTGCTTACCATTTTTTAAAGAAGTCAAATTAAAGCTTAAAAAAGCAAAGACTAAAATGTTAATTGGTACGAGGCAGGAGGAATACACATTCACACATATATCTGAACTAGTGCTGTCAATCGAATAAAAAAAAAATTAACTAATTAATCGCACATTTTTCTGAAATTAATCGTGATTAATCGCAATTAATCCTACCTAACATTAAAGTTTTTAAATATACTTTTATATAGCAATAATTTCACACTGAATCTTCAATTTAATGTACAAACAACATAAAGACAGTATATTTTTAAATATTTGTTTAATGGCATCTTTATTTTTATGACTGAAGGTCAGTATCAATGAACCCAATACTACTGATTTCTCTATAAAATTGCCCCCCCCCATATTTAACCATTGACTATAGCCATTCAACATTACAATATAATTGAGAGCTATCAATTTGAACATTTATTAGACTTTAAAAAAAATAAATTCTAATTTAAGTGAACTTAAAACAATCTTCACATAAACCCATTATAATAAATGTCATATTACCTGTGCCCTTCAGCAGAAATACAGAAATTGAAGTTATCAAACACTAAATTCTAAATTAAATATAGATGAATCCTTAAATCTAAAAGTTATTTTTTCCTCTTTTTTTCTTTGATTAATAGACATCACAGTAGCTGGTTATTAGGTTATTTTGGCTGTCTTAAAGTCTATTAATGAGCTGACGAGTTGAATCGAGTGTGACATTTCAGAGACATGTCCTTAAATGTGACTCATATAAAATATATTACATGCATGCACAGTTTTAAGGCAGCTTTAAGGCAGCTTTAATCGCCTTTTTGGTAACTTCATGACTTCATTGACTATGTCATTGCATGCATGTAGTTTATTTCGCGCTTTGATATGAAATGATACAGGCTAAGGCACCTTTGCGCGTGCAGTTGAAGAGCGCGCGCTCTGAGCACAGTACAGTTTCCGCACTCGTTTGACTCGCGCCTGCCGCTGAAGTGAAGTGCAGCGCGCGTCTGAAACGTCTCCCGTTTGATTTGATCGTAAAAACGTTATGCGACTGAATAAATGCACTTCTTGTCAAGAGAAAAAAAAAAAAAAATGACAGAAACAGCAGTTGTGAGTGGGATGGCCAACCCCAGCCCCGCCCCTGCGTTAATTGCGTTAAATATTTTTAACGCGTTAAACTGAAAAAATTAAATCGCATGCGTTAACGCTAATTTTGACACCACTAATCTGAACACAATTTTACTATTACTGCTCTATTAAAAATACCATTATGTGTGTTACATATTGAGGTCACTTTATTTTAAGGTTCAATTCTAGCTATAAACAAACGACTAACTATGACCTTTTCCTCAATAAACTCCTAATTTGCTACTTATTAATAGTTAGTAAGGTAGCTGGATGTGGAATATGGTCATGCAGAATATGTGCTTTATAAGTACTAATAAACAGCCTATATGTAAATAATAGGCATGCTAATAAGCAATTAGTTAACAGTGAGAATTGGTCCCTATATTAAAGTGTTGTCAAATTTTAAACCTACATCAACTGGCTAACAAGAGAAGCCTTACATCTTATAGTTTAATTGCATGGTTTACACCCTCTGTTGTACTAAGTCACCATACTCATATGCATAATATTTTTTAAAATGACTGCATAATAAATCATAGTGACTTTAATGACATACCACTAATGCAATTAATGTATTAAAAATTCAACCTCCTACACATTTGCGTGTCGCAGTGGTGCTTTTTAAAATATTTTTGCACCGCAAGTGCCATTAATTACCTACACATTACGTCTGCACATGAAGTACCCCAATCATTTCAGAAGCTTTCTTGTTTTGGAAGCGGGCCATGTGTCAGTAAAGTGGCATATTATATGATCTGAAATGTTAATACAGTTGCATTCAGTTGTTTTTCAAAAAGACAATTTTTCAAAAAGCAGAAAAAGACACACAGGCTCTGAACATGTGATTTGTACCCTGAGTTCTCAAACATGACGCGATTGAATAAAGGCAATATATCCACCATTATTATGGTCCGGCAGATACAATGCTGTGTCAACAAACAGCTCAAAGTCGATTGTTTCAAACATGCTGAACGGGACATGAAACCAAAACGTGATTTAAAGCCACATAACATCCTTTATGGCACATTCCTGCACGTTATCGCAACGTCAGATTATGGCCCATGTTATCTTTAACACGATAGAGGAAATGGTGATAAAGAAAAATTACAAGTCAACGTATTTATCAGTGTTCAGTGCTAATGACAACTAAGTGAACTTAAGTGATTGCTACACTGTTTTTTTGTGAACTCTATAACAAAGACATGATATATTTCTCCTTAAAAGGTAGGGCAGGTGATTTCAGAGAGGCTAGCAATAGCAAGCTAACTTTGAAAGTATAAGATCCCACCCTCCCTGCAAAATCACTCTCCAAAGCCACGCCTCCTGCAAAACACATGAACGCGAGTTAACCAGAGGCTAACCAGCGACACAATGAGAGACGGTGTTGGTGGAGGAATGATACAACGCTGTCAGATTACCTCGTGTCTCATTCACCGCTGAGAAAACATTCCACAGACGACATAAATACGCATAAATACATTTAGACCACTTAACTCAGTCATTGCTATCAGGATGTGAAGAGACTTTCAACCAGCATAGAAAAAATGTTTTTGAACCAAATCACCTACCCTGCCTTTAACATTTTCTATCTCTAGAAATGACAAATGGAACTGTAGGAAGAGTAAATGGAAAAGTGCTCATGCAGTTCTTAATAAAAGAATTAGCCGTGACTCACCCAGTTCCCTGGACACTGGAGATACGGCTGCGTTCTCCCCGATCTTGGATACAGCATCAAAGTACTGCTTCCCAGCCAGAACCATGGCTGCAAAACAAGGATAAGAATACATGTTGTTATACTAAGGTGGAATCGTGCAAGATATTTGTTTCACTTTCTGTGCTCACACATTCACTAGGTTTTCTAGTGATAGTATACAGTATTGTCACTAATAATATAATGACTGTCCCTGCTTGGCTTAATTGCATTGATCAAAAAAGGTTCTCTAATGTCTTCCAAATGCTTTTGAGTATAATATTATGATTATTTCATTCCATCAGTCTGCATATGTCATTTGTTATGAGCGAAATAGAAAAAGTAATTCAAAGGCAGCTAGAAGGAAATATTTGGAGGATGGAGCACAACAGAACGCCCATGTCTCTGACACAGCGTCTTACCACTGGGTTTATGGCAGAAGAATATCTGAAGCCAAAACAACAATTGTTTTATGAGCATGCTCAATCAAGAGAGCTACTGTCTGTAAGACCTGTAGTTTGCTGGCAGCTACTCAGAGGGCAAATTCGACAAACCTCTTCAGTCAGTCCAGGAACAACAAGCTGTATAAGAGGTGTTGTTTAGTCTGTGAGTTCGGCTATTACAGTACATCTTGCCCTCTTTCTAAAGCAGCAATCCATTTGTTCAAGATGTGATGAAATCTACCCTTTGTTCAGAAGACCTACTTTTTCTAGATTGACATGTACCTATATAAGAAATCTGAGGAAAGGGTTACGTGGGAGTGAGGGATATTACAAAAAGAAAAAAAGTGAACTCAATGCTCCATCCTTCCCTCCATAATTCACCTGGATGTCATATTGCATGTGTAAATCGTTAAGTCTACTCTTTGTTTAGATTTTAATTTGATTGCCATTACAAAGTTAAGTTGGACTGATGTTTGTCTAACCAGAAAAACAGGAGATGTTGATATTGGATGTGTCATTATTTCCTACGTGTGATTGATAATAAATATTTGAAACTGATTTGACAAATTAATCTTGAGCTTATCACAC
The DNA here is from genome assembly GCA_021397915.2 of Tor tambroides. Classification (NCBI taxonomy): domain Eukaryota; kingdom Metazoa; phylum Chordata; class Actinopteri; order Cypriniformes; family Cyprinidae; genus Tor; species Tor tambroides. The sequence goes on along the minus strand of JAFVLL020036595.1, from coordinate 6,039 downwards.
CTCATTAAGCAAAGTTGATCACATCACATTTTTCCACTATGTTGTGCAATCATATAGCTGCCACAAGCAATCTGCTCTCTAGATATCAGCATGGGCCATTAAAAACCCAGTATTTATCATCAACCACTAATAAAAACAGATTATAGGGACTCGCAAATACCAAATGCTTCATAAAGCAATGCAGCCTTACAATCGACAATGGCTAAAAATGTTTAATAATGCTATATGAAAGTTATTAAAACTTTTTTTTTTAAAATGACATTATGTGCTTTGTTATACTTGTTCTGATAGTAAGGATATGAAAAGGTGAGGCTCACCTGAAACCGCTTTCTCGTAGCTCTTTCCCAGGTTTACGAGGTTACGCAACCCGGGGTTAAATTGTTCCATAACATTCTGAGAAGAGGGATTTCAAACAGAGGAAATGGTTAAAATGTTGGCATGAGCAATCATGACATTGTGTGGACTGAGACAGTTCTGTTCATGAAACAACCTCTTCAGTGCCATTTTAAAGTGTCTCTGGTTTAATGTACTGTGCATGCAGCCAGGGTTACATCAAAAGTGGCCTGACTTACCTGATTTCAAAGTGTACAACGCTTCTGCTTCAGGCCATAACAACATATTCAAGTATGGTTTTGTAATTCTAGGTGATGAATATGGAGATGTGATATCTACCCAACCCTAAAGTGACCCGACAAACTACAAACTGTTGGGTTCCAACTTGGTTCAGGTCCAAATTTCATGGATAACTGGGTTTGTAATTACTGGTAAAGTAAATTGTTTTAAAATCAACGTAACTGATTTTTTCCGAGTGTGCACACAGAACAAGCTGTTAGACCAGTTTCAGGATGGGTCTTAAATATTAAAAATGTTCTATCAAACATATTACTTAATATTTCCCCAAAGTAACCATTTTATATATTTTATAAAATATTGCATATGTAAACAGAGACATTACAAGAGAAAGAGATGGTCCACTTTAAAATATCAAGAAGAAGGAAAGAAAGAAAGAGAGAAAGAAAGAAAAAAGAAAGAAAGAAAGGAAAGACCTAACATTCAATACAGTGGCTGTTAAGGCCCGATCACACCAACAAAGAGAACTATAAAGATAACTATAAAGATATAGTTCTAAAAATCGTTCTCAGAGTCCACACCATAACTATAATGATAAAGGCACAGAGAAACAATATCGTTGGAATCACTTTCAGAACGATTTTTTTCCAGCTGATAAACGATACAAACATTGACAGCCAATCAGAATCCATCCTGCTATAACAAGCTTGAGAATTTAAAGCGGCAGACGAGCGTGCGCTTAGAAGAAACAGACGATATCGACAGCTGGTGTGGACGCTAATATCATTATCTTTAGAGTTATCGTTCTTGGTGTGAACAGGGCTTTAGAAACGAAATCCCACCTTTTCGCTTTAATGGTATATTATAGTGACACACCATAATGTTTTTTTTTTTTTAATTATTATTATTTAAATTTATTTAATTTTATATTTTTTTTATTTGATATTTACCAAACACTAAAACCAAAATTAAAGTTAATTTAGCCAAAAACTGAAAGTAAAATATTGGTAAAAAAAACTTGGGTAATTGAACTGTGTGTGCTGTTCAGAGATATCTCAAACCAGTAATAATAATAATAAAAAAAAAAAGTTCTTTGAGCTGCCTCTAGATATTTCAGCCAAACAAATTTTGCATCATTGGTAGTCATAAGAGAAGCACTAATTAAACGTCACAAATTTAGTCAGTAAAACCCTCCAAACTATATTTTGACTGAGATTAATTTAATTTATTATTATTAGTTCTTTATCTTATTTATTCTTCCTGTTTTGGCTGAATATTTCTTTGTTGATAAACTTTTGGTGCATCACCAGTATATTATTAAATCACTTTTTTTGTAGCGATGTTGCTTCTTGGATTACTCTTGAAGGCACATGCACATTAGTTAGATCAATGTGTGTAATAAGACCTACAGAAGCAATTTGTAGGCAGAATGTTTTGGTGATTCGACATTGGAATGTAATTCTTTGCACATGGGAGTTGTACTTAGAAAACAGCTGCCTGGGGCCATTACCAAGATGGCCGCCAAATGACTTGCCTAAAAGTAACAGTAATGTCTTACTAACAGTATTATACACCCAATATGCCAATAATGAGTTAATTCCAATGGCTATTTATAAATATATATTCACAGATATCTTGACTTGTGGGCAGCACTCTTTCAATATGGGTCTGTTTGGATTTGAGCCAGTCATCTGCATAACCTGTGAGAAACCTTTAAGAAGGAATATCCATTCATGAGTTGATCCACTCGACTCTTCCAGGACACTTTCTGTAGAGGTTGCACATCTCAGAGGTAGAGGTGCTGTGCCCGCTTCTCCTCTCTGTCAGGACCCAATAAGATCTTGAATTGAAATTCATATGCGTGCCTCTCAGTGTATAGAGAGAGACAGCCGATGAGACATCATGTGAATGACAAAGTCTGGGAGAATCAAGTTCGAACTCGAGTGGAGAACTACAGGAAACTCTACTGGTTTTCACAACAAGATCAGTTACGGAGCAACAACACCATGTGTTTTAAGAGTTGCCAGCACTGCATCAGTTCCTGGTTTCTTTGACGGATAAAGGAGGCAGAGATTTGAATGAGTCACCAGTGAACACTTGGGCTTGGTCATATTTACTGAACTTCAAGCGGCATACGTGTGCTTACTTAATGCTTACTAATCCTCAAATCATGAAGACAGCCCACTGCTCTCCACTCCCTGACATGTATCGAACCGCCCGAGACTGTATGACAGAAGGCACAGCTGATATTATATTGGAATGACGCACTCATGGACAGATATGACGTGTGGGAGCCGTCGCTGATAATAAACCTCCTCCCAATCAAAGCATTCATTCAGTGGCACAGTTATACTGTAAAATTAGTGGACCTCAAACTAACTCTAAACTTGTAACTTGTAATGTCTGTCATACTGTTAAAAAGAAAGAAACAGAATTTTTTTCAGCTTATGAGACTTCTTGAGTCCTAAATACTAAGAACTACTTAAAAATTCATAAAAAAAAAAAAAAAAAATCCATGTTAGTTCAAAAGAGCTCCCTCTAAAGTTGCCCCGACTAGTCAAAAACAGTTGTCTGAACCAAGAATTTCAGACTGCACAACAATTCTAATGTTAAGGGTGCGTGAGCTCCCAGAATGCTCTGCACAGCATCATGAATAAATTACGCATTTACTGTTAGAAGTCGGTTTCGCTGTTTGCTAACTTGTGATGTTTTGTCAGTATTGTTAATTATTCGTTGTGATGTTAAAGGTGCCATAGAATGCATTGATACAGTATTTTAAATTGTTCTCTGATATCTACATAGAAGGTATGTAGCTTAGGTAAGGGCAAAAAAATCTCCAGAAACGATTTTACATGTCCATTTACAACCCTCAGATTTCTACCTAGAATGAAACGGTCTGTTATTGGCTTATTTGGCAGGGTCATGAATAATAATGAGCTCTGCTCTGATTGGCTGTTTCACAGTGCGGCTCATCAGCAAGAAGGAAACACAGGGAGGAAAATATATATATTTAAATACTTTCTCTCGCAGTTATATCGTCCGGTAATTATACTGTATATAAAATGCGGGCATCAGGGAGCCGTTATTAATATGCGAGGCATTGAAACTGCTTTTGAACGATCGGTCGATCGCGTTATAGTTTCACTTTCAAGATACCGATCGGACGAACTATGTTTATGGAGCGGCAATACTTTACCACACATTTTACAAGATCAGATGCTTGTCAGTGGTGCTCAGGATCTGTAAATCATTCGCCATCATCCTCATCTCTCCTTACTCTGTTTATGTGGTAAGTGAAATCTTACGTACTGTAACAGGCTACCGCTAGCAAGGAGCTAACCATGTCCCTTTAGTGGCTTGCGTTATTTGCTTTCCGTGCCTTTCTGTATAAAGACACCATCCCATCCCTGCACAGCCTGGAACATAACATGTATTTCCATGGTCTGCCATTTTCGCTGTTGTCTGCGCTTATTTACAATACCTGCAGAACTTCTGATGGTTCGGCTGGCGGCTGACCTAGAACATGGGCGGGTTTATGCAAATGATGGGGGCGTAGTGATCCCGACTGTTGCGTAACAGTCGGTGTTATGTTCTGATGCGCCTGTTTTTAAGTGGTCTTTTTTAATCACGAGATTTACATGAGGAAACTATGGTGTTTGAGGCTCACTGTATGTCACTTCCATGTACAGAACTGTTATTAACTATGCCAAGGTAAAGACAGTTTTTCATTCTATGGCACCTTTAAGAGCTCTTTTTACTTCTGTTGACTCACACTATTCTTGAGTACTGTTTGTCAAGTGTTGGGGTCTGTCCACCTTTTAAAACTATTTCCCTGAAATCCTTGCACTGTAAGATGCAAGGACTCACTTCACATATTAAATGTTCATTTAAAAACAACACAGCTAACAAATTATCCATTTATCTGTACTAACTAAAAATGTGCTTGACACAAAAAATGTAGTTGCCTTAATGGTTAATTTGCTGGCCGAATGTGAATGTTGCATTTAGTAAACAAACAAATTCAAATAGCCAAAAACAAAGAAATGTTACAATTATTAAGTCAGTAGCTTAGGGAACTTTTAAATTAATTTTTTTACAATGTCTCTACAAGCAAAGTTACTCAATATCAGTAAACCACCTGAGTGAATGTCAAGAACAAGCCCAGGTCACATTCCACTCCAAAAACATAAGGAAGAATATTATATGCATTAAAATATGCAAAAATGAAATAAATCATGTTTCACAAAAGGGTTGAGTGATAATACACTCCCATGAGGTCCAAAAAAAAAAAAAAAGAGTGTCAGTATGCTTGTGTGTGTCCGAATCTCGGATTCATATCTGACTCATTTGGGTGTGCCAATAAATCAAAAGTGCCATTTGTGCTCCAGTAAAGACCCACCTGTGGCTCAACGACAACCTGAAATTTGAATAACCTGAAGAGAATCGTGTCCGTCTTTTTCAACTTTACCAGCTTAAACATAAAGCGGCCTTTCCTACGAAATAGCCTACAGTTTGACCGCAAGTTTCCCGACCAGGTTAAAAGTTTCCCAACCAGCAAAATGACCGGCTCAATCCAGAAATCTCCTAAAACGGTCAACCTGTGCTCGATGACATTTCTTCACGGGTGGACGTCGACGCTTGACCTAGCCACTATAGTCTCAACAGGTGAATAATACTCGCGTTTTCTCGTGAGTAAGTGTGGTTTCTCTCACCTTGTAAGTGCTCTCGGTCAGTTTATTCACCTCGTCCGGATCGCGCGACATTCCTCTGCCCCTCTCGCGCACTCAGATGTCGTTAATTCGGATCGCCAAAAACTCCCAAATAACCCAGGCAGGACAGCACGCTTATCGCCTCCCTCAAGTCCTCATAGCAAGACGGCCGTCTGTAGAGCCGTGTTATAGATTTCCGAAAGAAAGTGACCGCAGTCTTGCTCAGTAACGGGCTGCTGGAGTTGAGCTGAGAGAGGCTTTGCTTCAAACTTATGAGCGAGCGCGTGAGTGTGAGTCTGCGTCAGGGGCGGGGAAGATAAGGTGAGCTGTGCGACGTCACTCACGGTCCGCGCTGACAGGTGCACTTGGGACAGAAACAAGATAAATGCTGCCATCTGCCGATTATGGGCCTTACTGCAGACATTTGGACATCTTGGACAAAAAAGCTTAACTAATTTATTTTTCAAGCTTTGTAGTACAAACATTTCTTGAGAATCTATTCATGTTATCTTCATTACTGCTTTCATTTGTGGGCTGCACACTTCTCCTACGAGAGTGTGCATTTAAAGTGCAAGCAAAAACCTTTTTTAAGCAGTTTATAAATTATACTGTTTTTGTAAAAATATTATTTACATTTTAAATTTATCTGTTTAATTTTATGTGTTTTTAATGTATTTATTATTATTATTATTATTTTTCATAAATAGCCTAGGCCTAGGGACGGGGTATATATATATATATATATATATATATATATATA